>JASAMX010018925.1:0-16332 GCA_030248175.1 Microlaimidae sp. YZB2_3 | reverse complement strand
ACCTAAATCAACAATTAATTTACATTAATTTAAATTAATCAACCCGACAAGGAAGGTTCTCGAAATAGGCTTAGGCAAATTAGACCCAGGTAGAAGACAGTAAAATCTGCCTCGGATGTAGGGTGGAACCAGGTAGGAGGCAATAATAAATATATTTGATGTAAGTAGGAGGCAGGGTGGAGGCAGTCAAAACTTCCTCAAAGGTAGGTAAGAGGCAGGTAAATTTATAATGAAGGCAGCCTCGAGGTAAGTAGGAGGCTACCAAATGTTTGAAGGAAGCAAGTAGAAGGCAGGTAAAAACCTGTTTTTCCATTTGAGATACGCTGTCCGTACCGGGTTAAAGTTGTTGGGTGTAAATCTTTTTACACCCAACAACTGTTTTACAAGTTGTTTTACAGGTCGGTATGGTACACCACAACTGGAACGTTTTCTTGGACAACAGCGTCTACATACACATGAAGCACTGGATTCTGGAGGTTTCCAGTGCCGCTTCAATAAGAAAAACGAGCACTTTCCGCACTTCAGCCGCGTCAATAATTCAAATGGGTACCAGGTCCGGAAAAGAGTCGGAACCTTTTCTGCCATTAAAGCCTTTGGAAAACCAGTCAGTATAAATTCTTCATACACTGTATTTTTATTTCGAATAGCGCAAATAAAATGATAAAATGATTTTAGCAAGTGCCAGTGTAGCCTCAATTTTTGATGTTAAAACTAAAACTTAAATTAAATAAGACATTTTTTCACGTTTTATTTTTAATCAAGAAATTTCTCTTATTCACATTGGAGTAGGATGTGACAAGTGACACGTTCCGCGCGCGTTTACATATTACACTGTCATTATCGCCACGGTGTGAATAGTATGCAAGCTGCTACACTTTTCAGCAGCCACTCTGGTGTGAACCAGCCTTTAACTTTATCTCCTTCTTCAAGAATTACTCTAATTTTTGTCAGAAATTTCTTAACGTTTCTTAATAAAAATGTCTATTCAAGAATGATTGAGACTGACGAAACAAATTAGAATTTTAATTCGTCATGTCTCAAAAACCAAACTAAAGATTAATATGATGTTTTATCAGTGTTTTGCTTAAATTTTGGTGAATAATTAAAACTTATTAATGTCATTAATGACGCCATGCCAACGGCCGATGCAGCGAAAAAAAGCAGAAAGGGCATCAAAGAATCCGAGCTTTTGTTAGTAAGTTATAACAAATGCCGTTTGGTATGCTGTTAGAACTAGTTTTTTGACGGACGACCAAAATTTGAACACTATTGTAAATGTGAATTTTTTATGACGGTTTAAATGCGGCTGGTTTTCGTGTTTTTTTACCTAAAAATTTATTTCAAGGTCCCATTTTTCACTTCGGACAATTGAGGATTTTGGGTAATGGCCACAACAATAAACTTTATATACCATTCGTGCGCCAGTTTTAGGGCCTCTTTAGAAACTATAATTTTTTGGGGTGTAAACCCTTAAGAGACCAAGCATGAGCGTTGCAAAAAGTGCCCACCAAAGTTAAAAATTATGTTTAAAATCACTAAAAATGAAAACTTGATTACATATGGCGTCTTTTGATATATCGTTTGGAAAAAAACTTAAAATATTAAGCTTAGAACAAACTGTCAAAAATGATGAATTTTAAAATTTTACCAAGTTCCAAACGTTATGGATGGCAGCAATAAATCTTTAAACAAAGACGTTTGACAAGAAAATTAAACTTTGGAAGATTAATTCTAAGTTTATTTTAATTTAAATCATTTAAAGGTGGTCTAAGTGGTCCCTGTAGGTCACCCTCCCCCAACGAAAAAGAAAAATTTCTAGTTCTCAAGAAAGCCAAAAAAATGGCTCACGATTGGTCTACGGCTTTTTTGGTATCGCCAACACCCCAACAGCCCAATGCGTTCAAAATAGAATCGATACATCTAAACTTCTAATCGGTACTTAGAGAATATATAGAAAAACCTGCTATATTTAAACCGTCATGAAAAAAGTTCTCCCTCCCAACTATGATAGGAAATGCTCGGAAAACCTTGTTTTAATAGTATCAAGCATCGTTTCTCATATCACAAATAAGTTTCTCATAACCTTAAAAAACTTTGTTATTTTGGACTCAAATACCACTGATATAAATAGCGTCGTATTGTTTTCATTCATTGCGCCGTTTTTGAGATATAACGTTTTATAAAATTCTAGATTTGTTGACAGCTTCAATTATTTTTCAGCAGACTTTATTTTTTTTGGATTTTAGAAAATTTCTAAAAATAATTTACTAAAAATCTATTAAACGTCTTTTATTGAGTTTATTCTATATTAAGATCCATAAATTAATTATATCTAAAATTAAGAATACTTCCAAAAATTAGAACCCACTTTTTTAATTTTAACAAATTCTAACAAGTTCAAATTCAAATCAAACTTTTTTCTTGAAACCGGTGTTAGATTGACTCATTTATAAATTTTTAACACACTTAATTACAAAATGTCATATATTTAAACATTCATTATCTTTGGAAAAAAGTAGCAAAATTTAAAAAGTACTAAAGTAAGAAGTTTTCAAAAGTTTAACAAAAATTTGTAAAAAAAATTCCAAGCATAAATGTTTTTACTCTTTATAGCGTCTTTAAGAAATTATTTTGTTTTAAATACAATTTAATTTGATTTTTGTCAAGTCAAATAGTGTCGTTTTAAAAACACAAATTACATTGGTAACACAAATAAATTTTGTTTTATATTTTACTTTATTTTTCCCTGGCCCGCTAGTCGCTATATATATTAACGCATGCTGTTATTTTGAAAAAATCCCATTATTTGTATACTTAAATCAAACTTTACTTTCGCTCAAATGAGTATGAAGAATAACGACAGATATTTCAATGCACAGTGAGGTTTCGCAGAGAATTTTGCATGTAAAAGGTGGCGGGATTGAAATGAATATCAAAAAATACCCAAAAAATTTTACCGGAAAACAATTTTTAAACAAAATCATATGAAATGATAAACTATAATACAAAAATGGATTGCACCAAAGAATAAACTAAATGACAATTTATAAATTTATTAACAAAACGTACATCCTTTTTCAATTTAACTTCTACACTTTATTAATAAATAGTAACGGTCTTAAGAGTAAAACGTAAAAGATAAATTATAAGGAGATGTATTCTTGATTTATGATTAAAAAAATTATGATATTATATTATTGAGTTAATGAAATATTATTCAGTTTATTCTATGGCTCATTTAACTGTTGTATTATAATTCACCTTTTTACATGTTTCTAGTAAACAAATATCTTAGCATTTTTAGTGTCTGGTTTTATTCCGCCTACTTTTTACTTCTATCATTATGCAAAATCTACTTCAAGATCTCTCTGTACATTCAAATTTCTTTGGCAACTTTTTATTGATAGCGTTTTTATGAATAGTTTATACGCGAGCGCAAAAAAACAGGACCTCGCTTTCGCCTCCTGGTAAAAAATCGATATTTTCCAGAAGAAAAGCTAAACCAGAAGCCAAATCCACCATGTACAGTGATGCTGACCGCCAGCGCGCCTGGGAAAAACTCGTATGTTTCTTCATTGCGGAAATGAAAGCAGGCTACAACGCTCAAAGTATTCAGCGGATGAAGCGTCGCCAGGCCGTACAATATAACAAACATAGAGGGCGCAAATGTTCCACCGACAGCTTTAACCATAGTATTTGAAATCAAAAAATTTTTTGTGCAAAAAACGTCGATTTCTATCAATTTAATATGTTTTTAATTGCCGATACAAAAGCAAGCTACAACGCTTAGAGTATTGAGCGACTAGGTGGTGCAATACAGCAAGCACGTAGGGCACTAATGCTCTAAGGACAGCTATAACTAGGAATTAAAGACCGAAAATTGTCTTTATCAATTATCAATATGTTACCTTATCATGAAGATGAAAAATTCAGCTACTAAAAATTTGGCCGCCTTGTGAAAAAAACAAACAAAGACAACGTCAACATTTCTGGAACAGCCATGAGTAGGAATTAAAACCCAACATTTGCAATGTATGCTAAGAAAAATTAATATAGACAACAATTTCTTCAATGTGGAGATAGCAGCTTACAGCATTCTGTGAAATCGATCAACAATATTTAACATAACATTAAGTTTTGGTGTGCAATAGGAGTTATCGATTTGAGTACAGACTTATTAAATTCTTATTATTAGAATTATCTAGAACGTGAAAAAACTTTTTAGCTATTTTGTTATGTCGTAATGTACACGTTCCAAACATTGTTATAAAAATGTTATGTTGAGGTTCACCTATTGAAAAATTGTATTTTTTTAAATATAAATGAAAATATTTTATTATAATGATAATGTTAGAAAACAATTGTTGATTTCCTTTAGAAAATGTGACTTTATCAATCAATACTCTCTGTGTTTGTTACATTACCGCAACATATTTTGGACCTGGACAATTCGTTTTCTACAATTAGCTTACTGGACAATTAGCTCCCAGGACAATTTATTTCCTAGACATTTCGCTCTCTGAACCAATCGCTCTCAGCCCAATTCGCTTTCGCCATTTTTTATAAAGCGCAATTTTTATTACACCTATTTTATTGGGGAGAATTTGCTCTTTGGAAAATTCGCTCCCTAGACAATTCGCTCCCTCGACTATTTGCTTCCTTGACATATCGCTCTTTTTGGAATTCAATCGCTCCTTGGGAAGATGAATTTAACAAAAAAATTGTCGGTGGCTCGATTCACTCTCGTTATTTCTTAGATTTAGGGTTGATGGAGTCGATGGAACTTGGAGCTAGACTTTGGAGCTAAAACTTACGGCTCTAAAAAACTTGGAGCCGTAAGTTGGGAATTTGAAACTGTAAGTTGGGAACTTGCGGCCGAAAATAAAAATCACTTAAACGTTTACCTAAGTCTAAGCAAAGCCTAAATTTAATCCCAAACCAATTTTTTCCTAAAAGCTCAAAGTTCCCACTGCTCGTGGTATTAAGTTACCAAAAATTTCCGTTAGCTCCAAGTCGTTTGGGCCTGTTCAATTCTAAATTTTTTAATCGCCTTTTATAACACTCTTTTCCTGGATACAATTTAATGCCGTGGCTGTTAAACATTATATTTTCTACAAAACATTTTTTGCGCACAATTTTTTATAAGGTATTAAAAAATTTATGCATGGCCAAGAAAATCTTTAAAAGTTTTACATTAACAATTTTGTGCCATTAAGCTTTTTTTACAAATCGGTCTTCAATATAATGCAGTTTTTATGGACAAATATTATTATGGTGTCTGGAAGAAATACCTTTTCCAAAATATCTTCAGAAAAATAACTTTTTTTAAAAATTATTCGCCAGGCTTTTTAAAAGTTTTTTTAATGTTTTTTAGTTTGATTTTAATGTTTCGTTTAGGCTTAGTTTTCTTTTATATATATATATTTAAAAACGTTTATGAAGATATTCTTTCCAAAAATATTACACAGAATGTATTTCTTTTTAGCGCCATTATTAAACCTTTGAACAAAACGAAGGTAATTTTTTTTAAAATTAATATAACAATAATTTTTGAAGCGTAACGGGAATGAGACACATCAATCAATATTAAAAAAAACAAAGCGACAAACATCCAGATATAGTTGCTAAACACGAATTTCGGTATATCGTTTTTTTATGTATGGTGTTTTTTACAAATTTTTTACAATAAAATTTGAAATTTTTACTAAAGGGATATACATAAAGAGAGAAATGTGTTTTACGTAATTAACTTTTTAAAAAAAAATTTGGTTTTTAAAATCGCTAGTAAACAAAAATTTTTTTGAATGGCAGCATTTATTTAATATTTTTCGGCAATGAAAATGATTCAACTCAAACTAGAATTTAAATCAAATTTTAAACTAGAAATTCGTTCCGATAAAAAATTTATTGTCTCCAACAAAAATAGTTTTTATAGAAATAACGCTTATAAAAATTTTCGCGAACTAGGAATAGAGAGCAAAAAATTGAAAAACGCGAGAAGCTGAGTTGTGAAGAGAGCGAACTGTCCATGGGGAGAGAATTATCTAGGAAGCGAATTGTCCGCCATGAACTGTTTTGTAAAAATGGCGTTTATAAAAAATGTCAGGAGCGAATTGTCCAGGAAGCAAATCGACTCGGGAGCGAATTGTAAGGAGCCAATTGTCCCCAATTCAACAGGCTTACATAGTGTAACCAATGAACCGACTATACATATATTTAAACGAGTAAGATAAAAATATTGTATGTATTATAACACTTTATAATGTTTAAATCAAAACAAAAATCCAACAACTGTCAAAAGCTAGACTTCACTAAACAAAACCACTACCGCTGAAATGCAACCTGTTAAAGTTTGAAAAACTTACCAATTATAGTGAGGCTTTACTCATACTCTTGCTCTGTTCACACTTATTTATTGTCACAGGAAGCTTTCGTGAACACATTAAGAAAAAAAATTAGATGCAATTTAGTATTTCCTATTTTATCATTAGTAACTTTAATGAAAGTTTTTGCAATATTTGCATTTTAAAATACTTTGTTGTAAGTAATTAAGTCTTTTATTGCTTATGTAGTTTTACTAAAAATCATTCAATATAAAAATCTGTTTAATTTTTTGATGTAGTTTTTTTTTGAAATTGTGTCGGAGTTAAAAATCAAAATCTCTTTTCTGTGTGTGCTTTGCTTTTTTTCTGTTTTTCATTGTGAATTAAAAAAATACATTAAAAAAGTAAAAAATATGTAAATTAAAATTTGGATTTTTAATTGTACAGTACATAACAAAATGGTTTATAGAATTTTATCAAACAAAACTTGTCAAACAAAAAAACATATCAATTGTAAAACTTTCGGAAAAAACTGTCCTTTACACGGTTGTCTTTGAATTCTGAAAATTTAAACTTTAAGATTTGTATCAAAGTTTTGTTTCTACTAAGTTTAAATAATTCTATAAATACATTTTATAATAACTGATTTGATTGTATTAAAAAAACAAAACAAAACAAAACAAACATTATTTTGGTGCTTTTTCAAGACGCTGGCATTTCGTCAAAATAAAACTTAAGATTTTTGATAATTTTCGTTTTTCCACTAAGTTCAATAAATTCAATAAACATAGGATTTTAACTGATTTAATTTTACTATGGTGGAATTATGTCTGGTTGACCTCGTAAATTTTGTATATTTTTGTGTAGACATGACAAAATGCGGTTATGACGTTTTTTAATAAAAACAAATGGTAACGCCGAATAAACAAAAATACAATTTTTTTAAATAAAATTTTTCACAAAATATACTATCTAGACAATTTTAGCGCTTAAAAAATTTGCATTTTTGTTCCAAATTGAGTAATTTAATAAATAAATGTTAAAATTAAATATTTAACTGAGATCGTTTTTTATACAAAATAAAAAAGCTTCCTAAAACTCTGTCCAAGGGAAGAGAAGGCAAACTTGTCTAGAAACATTAGTTGAAAATTTATAAGAACACATGTCCAAAAAAAGAAGTCCACCGAAAAATGTCAAAAGGAAAAGGATACAGACAAAACAGAATTTCCTTTAAAGCTTTTTTTGGAATTTTTCCTATGCTGAACGAAGTATGAAAGAAATGTGGTTTATTGCAAAGACTAAATCAAACGTTAAAACTTTTATCATCTCGAGAGCTTTTGGTAAAACAGGATTACCATTATGAATCATAAAGATTATTAGTTACCATTATCAACCAGTACTACTTCTGGGCATTGCGTTCAATATTACAAAAAAACAAAAATAAAAACAAGAATAAAATCATTATTTAAACATATGCCACAAATTGATCTTAATTTCGTTTTTGTACCTGCTCGACGGTTGCAAGTGTTTTCGTTTCAAAGATTTCATCTACATGTTTCCACAGTCTGGATTAATATACAAATACCCCTGTGCCACATGCAATTGTAATTATATTGGACAGTGTTCCGTTGAATTGAAATCCCGTCAGACAGATCACAAGGGTTTATCTGAAACAGCTGTAGTGCCAATGCCTATTTATAACTGTCGATCAGCTGTTTATGAGCACACTTTGCAAGATAATGAATTGATACATTATAAAAAAATTTTGGTGTCTGGATTTTCGTGTGAATTACTTGTTATCCGGCGTGTGAATTACTTGGCGCTACTAATCCGCAAATATCAATCTGAGCTTAACGTTCAAGTAGCCTTTGAACCGCTGTATTTATTCTAACTGTTGTGTTTTTATCAAAAATTTTAATTGTGTAATTTACTAAAAAAGTTTTTATGGTTCGTTTTAAAATATTTTTTCAGTATTTTTTTTAAAATTACTTGTTTCTTTAAAACTTTTTTCTCCTGTTTTATCATCATGTTAATTTTTCTTCGCATTGGCAACATTTCGCAAAGTTTAAAAAAAATTAAAGTGTTTTGAAAATTCTTTTCCAAAAACCGTATGTAAAACATTAGAACAAACGATATTATACTAATAATTTTAAAACTGACTATAAATTTATAATCAGTTTTAAATTATTAGTATAGGCACCTTGCGCTGGAACTAGATAAGATAACTAGATAACTAGATACATGAAGTATGCAATATACATAAGCGTCACTATAATGAATAATTACCGTATCTCCTACTTATTTTTCATGTATGCAGATCAACCGATCCAAATTTTGCGCGGTTTCGATCGGTTGATTTGCATACTACGAAAGATAAGTAGGAGATATAGTAATTATCCATTATGGTGTTGCTTATGTATATTGTGTAGCGACAAACGCCCACGGTGGACGGAACTGCCTGCTACACTTGTTGGGCGGATTTTAATACTCCCTTTTTATCGTGCGTACTGAAGAACTTCACTTTAATATTACCGAATTTATTTTATATATTTTCGCCGGTACAATATAGCCAGGTATAGCGATCGGAAGAACGGTAGGCACGTTTTCCCACCTACCTCGTAGCGTTTATAAAAATGTTTTGTTTTCGGGAGGGTTTTAGGTTCGCGATGGGACTGGGTTTAGCGGCCCGCAGGCGGCTAATGAAAGACCCCTCCTTGATGATTTCGCTTTGTTGTGCATCTTGTTTTGTATATTGTACTATATTATTTTTACCCTATTGACATAAATAAACCTTGAACTTACTTTGTTATAAAACACACATAAAAGAAACCTATCCGGACTTTTACTGGAAAATACCGCAGAGGGATGTTCACCCCTCCTGGAAACAATAATGAGTCAACGACAAAAGTTTTAAAACAGATTTTATTTATGGAAAACACCCACTTTAGTATTTTATGGTTGAAAACAGTTTACAGTTTTTAGTATTTTTAGCACCAAAAAGACTATAATTTTAAGGCTTGACCAGTTGAGCAACAAATACGGAAAACTGGGCAGACACAAACTTTAAGGGAATATTTGGGGGGTAAGCTTGCCGGCAAAGGGAACTTGAAAGATTACCTTACGAAAGAGCAAAACAAAAACAGATTTAAGGGCACGAAACTAAGGTTACAGACAGGGTCTATGGAAAGCTTACCGACAGCCCTTCACCCAAAAAACCTGCGGCAGCACCAAAACAACACATGACAAAAACAACACTTTACGCACATTTTACTAATTAAAAATACACACGAAAGTTACACAAGATTACCACAAAATACACTATTACAAGCTTATACTTTTCAAAAACACGGTTATATTACACAAGCCCGAGGGCGGAGACTACAGGTTCGTGAGATCGACGGTCCACTTTCAGAATATGACGTTTAAAAACGGTTTCCAACCGTTATAGCAAAAAACTTGCGTGTTTATTGAATTTTGATTTACTTATTTTACCAAAAGGTGGTGAATTTGAGGCGAGACCCAATAAACCTCTCGCCGTAGGTAGACGGGGCGTTGACACTTTTGACAAATTCTTACGGTTTTAGATTTAGCAAGGGCGGGATGGGGGTAAAATTCCAAACGAATCTCGTCGCTCCATACATAAACCAAAAGCCCGTCATAGAGAATACGAGTTCTATCCAATGGTCCACAATACCAGATTCATTTACACCCAAAAATATAGTTAAACGATCGTGACGGTACGCCATTGGCTTATTTAAAGTTAGAGTAGCGATATTCGACGATTAATATTCTTTTAAAACGATTTCAGCGACTAGCCACTTAACTTGCATAAAAACCACGCATGAATTTATTATAAACCTCGCAAGAAAAACAAAAGTACGAATCTTGCAGTTAACAAAACCCGACACCAGTTCTTTATACCACCAACCATGCAAGTTGCTAACTTTAAACACACTATAACGCCGAGGACCAAAGCCCAAGAATTATGACCAATTGGATTTAATTAACCCAGCTTCCCGTCCAATTAACACATATTCTCTCTTCCGGATATTGGTTTTTAAGTCGATTAACCAATTAACAAAATACACGCATTTTACCGCCAATTTTAAACACCTCCCCCTCCACACGGCACCACAGAGCCCACCTCAGCACTCTTAGTCAAGGACTACCAAAAGTGTGGATTGGCCATGTGAGCCAAATGCGGACCGTCCGTATTATTTCATACATAACACATTTCCAAACAAACTTACCCGATTTCGACTCATTTTTACACAATACATGTTAATATTCTCAATAATCAACTAATATTCGACATTTTACACATAACAACGCTCGAATTATTTTACCTGTCAATTAAAATACGAATACGACACTAAAATGAGAAATGCCGCGGGGCCCTACGCTACACCTTCCCTATTGTACAAAGCTGTCCTCAGCTTCGGCGACCCGAAGGCGAGGACAACTAGCCGACAGGGGGGAGGCGCCACGTGGGGCTTCGCCGCCTGGGTGTGTTAACTACTAAATACATAACAAAACTAGTACCATAATACACACACATACACATTTTACAAACTCACGACACCCAGCGGTTAGGCTTTCAAATACACAATACATTTACACAAAGCATAATACACATATAAAGCTTCAAAAATTTAGTCCAGTACTCAATTAACCCGTTTTTCAGGGATTTTCACTAGTAAATTTCAAAATCCTTTCAACAAAACACAATTTTCATTTATACATTCTCAAAAAATCATAAATTTTTTTAAAATTTACACATTTTCAAAACTTAACAACTACATAACACAACAATTCATATTATATACATGGGCTCACACATTTGTTACTCTTTCTACCGGTTACACATTCACAATACATTTTAGAACACAAGAAAACTTACTCAATTGACACAAGAGAGGGTTGGGTTGCTCACTGGTATGGGGAGGAATTTTGGAATTTTTGACTGAAAAGTTTGATTTACTTTAGAGCGGAAAAGAATGTGGGTGCTTAAGACTAGTAATTAAAATAAAAGACGATTACAACAGAGCCCAGTAGAAAACAAAAATACTGCCTTACTTGGCAAAACTACAAATTATGTATCCCCCTTTTCCCTTGGGGACCCTACTTACACAGATATAAAATTTCAAATAACATGTTTATACACACATTTCATATTCTATACATTTTTTTGAAAATTCACAAAAATTTTTGCCCTTTTTGGGTCTTTTGAACTTAAGGCGGCTGGCGGTAGCCTCACCTACACGTTAGTAACTCAATATTTTTACATATTTTCAATAATTTTACACAAAATTTTCACATATACAAAATTTTCTCTTACGCAAAATTTACATATTACACAAAATTTACACACACACAAAGTTTACACATAAAAAATACACATTACATACTAATACGACTTCACAACACAAGAAAACTTGTTCAGCGGTGGGTGGATGGGAACAATTGCGAGGGAACTCACTATCCCAACAACGACAGTCACGACAGACTGCACTCCTCCACAGTGAGCGAGTTGCAGACCGGTTCGATCCGGTCTCCTCAAAAAGTTTTTGACTAAAACTTATGCTGGAAAATTTCATACGACTGGAAAAGTTTCGGTGACAAATAATTCCATGGTGGAGCATTAAAATTCAGGGTGCAATTTTATAGGAGCGGTGTTCCGCTCCTCCCCAAAAATTTTCAAACCAAAAAAAGAAAACTATCCAATGTGATGGCGGAGAATTCCCTGGCGTTGACAACTCCGCGCCGAAACATTAAGTCACAGGGTGTGACTTTAGGTTAGGGGCTGTCTTCTCAGTCCCTTTCAAAATTTCTTAGAAACTTTTCAGGTGAGATGATTGTGAATCTGACCAAAAACTGTATTCCTGAAGTGTTCACGCAGCCAAGGAAGCAGTTTTCCTGAAACATCATTCGTCTGTGTAGCCAAAAGAAGGAGCCGGCTCTACCGCTCCTTTCAAAAATTTTCTGACTATGGAGAAATATTAGTAAAGTTTTTGGTTCCTGTCCACTCAGCACGAAGGAGGATGCTTTTTCCTTGAAACATCATCCTAACGGATGTGAGAATTAAAATTTGACTCACCCGCAATCCGGTTGAAATGATGGCGAAGTCCATGGAAGCTCCTCCTAGGCATTCTAAAAGGTCCGCGCTCCTTCCACTGTGGTATTGTGCAACATAGCGCCGTCTCGATGTCGCCGAGTTGGTCAGGCCGGTTTTTCTCTGGCCTTTCAAAAATCCAAATGACATTGAAAAGGCCCCCATAGTTTCTCTGTCGCAGGGCCGCCATGCCAAAAAACAACCGACAATAACGCCCCCGTGAAACATCATTCCACTGGGTGAGCAGGCGACGAGGGCTGGACCATCTCTGGGCCCTTTCAAAAAGTTAGTTCCCGAAAGGGGTTATGTACGATGTAACGCGAATTGTCCATTCCACCGTGTGAACCAATGTTCCAATGTTCCGGTATTAAGAAAGGTTCCACGAAAAATTAATAATCTGGGTACGGAACAAAAGTCGAGGCGAAATTCTTGCCACTTTAAAAATCTGCAAATCCTGTTCCTAAATATAATTGTTCCTTCCACTGACGAAGCAGATGCCAGTAGACAAACGATAACCCAGAGGTAATTCCAGCAAAACATTATGACTCTGGGAGTGCAAAAATACTGGAACTGTTTCCAGTTCTTTCAAAAAGTTAACTGACAATCAGTAAGAAATGGTAATTTCCAGATTAACACTTATGAATACAGACGCAGAAAGTAAATAAACAGAAACATTACCCTGCTGGGTTGGAAAACACGCGAGGGACTGGGGTTTTTGCTTCCCCAGCCCCTTTTCAAAAAGTTTGCTGGAACTTCCAGAGACAAGTACAGCATCTTGTTGATGGATCCACAGACAGTTTAACTCAGACCCACGGAAAATTACCAAGAAACATTATCCCGCTGAGTCTGAAAACGCTCTAGGGACTGGGGTTCACTCCTCAGTCCCCTTTCCAAAAAGTTATGAAGCTGTTGATGAGGTGATAACAGCTCATGATCTTTTTCCATCCAGAACAGTTAGAGCTTTTGGGAACGCAGGGAATAAATATGGCGAAACATTAATACATGGGGTTCCAAAGAATAGTGGGCTGGTTTTTCCAGCCATTCAAAAAGTTCAAATGTCTATCCCAGGTCGCCATTTAACAGTTCTCACATGCTGGCCAAGGGTCACTCGCCAGTCAGTTCGAGAGTTTACAAAATCTGGGCAAAACATTAATGCACACGGTGGCTTAAGCAGGGTCGGATACACTTCTGCCCCTTTCAAAAAGTTTGCATATGCAGCAGCCTATTTTGCAAACCAAAGAGTCGAACGAACTGAGTGACGTTAGAAATTATGTCATAAAGTCACGCAACCTCATGACATTGGGTTCAAGGAAAACCCGATTTTTACCTCCCTCTTTGGCGACGCTTCCGATGCTTATCAGTCCGAGGAGGGGCTCGTGCTCCGCCCTCCTTTTCAGAGTCACTCGAGGTCGATTGTTGTACATCATTGTCTGGATTTTCCACCCAATCCTGTACACAGTTGGCGAAAACTATCGTCCTCTGGAGCTGGGTTTCTTCTCGCCCGCCTGTCTACAGACCGATCCGCAGAGGAGCGCCGCTCTCCTGAGTTTGGCCACGAGGCCCAACTCAGCAAACTGTTCCTGTCAGCACGAGGTAAAATCGGATCCAAATGATGCGCTCAATTATACTTCAATCAAATCATGAGTCGTGGATTTAAATGCCAACTGTCAACCCAGAATTCACTTTCTTTGCTTATAGGTGGAATCTCCCGTCCTGCAACGCGATTGAAAAATCGTTGGCAACCGCGCTCCTCCAAGCCCTGGAGATGCCGGCTTTGCGGGTGATTGTAATCCGGCTGTCCGCAGTGACGCCCGTGCGGAACTCTCGTTGTTTGATATGTTGGATTAGCTAAACAAAAAGATTTTACAGTTTTACATACTCGAATCATCAAAACCTAACCTTTTGTTTGCATTTTCTTAAGACACGTTTATTTTTGTGTGAGTTCAGACATACTGAAATTTTAAATTGAAAAATTTCAGGACTCTTACTACCACCTCATATTTTACCGAACTTTTTACTGGTTTTACAACCTTTTGACAATTTTTAACTACGTTTTATACAACTTTTAACTCAATTCAAACTTTTATACTACCAGTTTGTGCTTTTACTACCAAATTTTACAAAAATTTGTTGAAATTTTACTGTTTTTATACCCATTTACTGTTTAACCTACTTACGAAGCACCCCAGAATTCTCACTACGTCGAGTGGAAGACTGCGGCGTGCTTAAACAATTTAACATTTTTAACTTAATATAGCACCCCAGAATTCTCACTACGTCGAGTGGAAAACTGCGGCGTGCTTAGGCAGCTTTTTGCAACACTTTTACAATTTTTACATTTTTACCATTATTTTACGCATACCATTTTTAAGAAAATGCGCCTTTTCCCGGTCACGCGGCTGCCATTATACCCGACATCGTGTATCATTTTTAAGAACTGCGCACATTCCGATACCCCGACTATCGCGGTTTTTATACAAATCTTACAATACAAAATAAATTCACTTACATTTTTTCGTTTCTCAATTCCTTAGTAGTTACCTTCCCTATCTGTTCCAGGTACATCTCGCATCCATAGGGACATTACAAAAATTAATTTACTTGGTGGGTCAAGGGTTTTTCCAATTGGGTTTTACACAAACAAAATTTTTCAACAAGGGGACTTTTGATGACTCCGGTTGGTTAACAACGTCGCAATTGCTTCTTTCGGACTCAGCGTCGTAACTGTCGCTTGAATCCAGCAAAGACAGCTGATCAGGCGGAATCTTTTTTCGCCTAGCCCGTTTCTGTTGCTGATTAAAAAGCTGCAATCGCAACTTTTTCTTCCATTGTTTACGAGTCAATTCACTAGGGAGATTCGTAAACGGATCGTCTCCTTCAACTTTCTCTACCGGTTTACTTCCGGCCTCGCACTCCTCAGAACCAGCGACGACAGCCGCAGGACCCTTGGGCAACCCGGGCGGACCTTCTACGATATCTACTCGTGAAATAGACATCGGATGATCCTTTCGACCAGACCACTTTTTAGGTCGAACCATAGCTTGGTCATTGAGCCGACTTTTTGGAGGCTCGTCCTTCAATTTTCCGCGAGAGAGAAACAAAGTTTTATCAGTATACTCTCTTTGAGCCTGACGTTGGGATTTGAGGTGTTGCGAATTGAAGAAGACCCTCGGGGCAATAAAACGCACCTTGGGTTGCTCTTTCGCAACGTCCGCAGGCTTGTTCACGGCCTCTAGCATTACTTCTTTTTCCAGGGTCTTAGGTGCCAGCGGATCATCAAGACCAATTTGGTATGGCTTAAGCCGCTGCAAATTAATCCATTCAGGCTTCCGTGACGCCTGTGACCCTTTTCCACTACATAACCGAATCTGAGCTATCCCTTTATTTTTGTCCAGCACCACTACCCAATACGGTCCAACCCACTTACTAGTGAACTTGGAACAGTCTGTAATTTTAACCGCAGGGTTATATTTCAGTACAATACTACCAGCACTAATTGGTTTAATATGGACCCGTTTATCAAAATTTCGCTTTTGAGAACTCTAGGAGTACTATTTTAATCGTGATCGAATATAAACGCTGACTTGATAATGATGCTATTTGACCTTTTTGATTTTTGCCGAAATTTTATTAAAAATTAAAATCAAAATTCTGTTATTTTTCAACTGATTGCCAATGGTCGCCAATGGCCAATACCAACCGTCCCATATATCGCTAAATAAACTCAGTTTCAGATAATAGGATGTTTTCTATAGTCTAAAAAATTAGAAACTAGTCTTGAAAAATGCTCTAAGAATAGAGCAGAAAAAAGGGGCGATTTTCCCCTGGGCGGATGTTTAGACAGGAAAGATGTGGACTAGTCTGAGATGGACATTATGTGGACTATAAAAAATTCGC
>JASAMX010018922.1:0-12182 GCA_030248175.1 Microlaimidae sp. YZB2_3 | reverse complement strand
CTTTGAAAACCATGTTTCTAAACATATTTTGTCTTGCTGGCTGACTTTCGAAAAGTTTTACAATTTAATACCCTGCTGTACTTTTTTAAAAACTCGAATAAGCGAGAAAAAAAACAGATGCTGCGTGAAAACCAAAATAAATAACACAAATATATTATTATGCTAATATAAAATCACATTCATACAAATTTAAATAATTTAAAACCTCTTTTAATATAAAAAACCGCGAAAACAAATTAAGAAGTTAAATTTGAATTAATTTGTCATAAAATAAATTAAAAAATAGAAAAAATATGCCCACAGTTACTTAAAAGGACTATTTGTTTAAAATATAACCAGAAACAAAAAAAATTCCAGTTTAGTTTAAAAATGATGGCGCCCGGAAAAAATACATTCTGCAAAATATCTTCGGAAAGAATATCTTCTGAAAGACTTTTAAATTCTCAACTAAAGAAAACTTTTTATTTTTTAAGCCTAAGCGAACCCTTAATTAATTAAGCTAAAACGACATAAAAAAGTTTAAAAAAAGCTTTAAAAGTTTTTAATAATACTGAATAATTTACTGCTGAAAGAAGATATTTTTTCCGGAAGATATTTTGCAGAAGGTATTTTTTCCGGACACCAAAATGATACGGGAAAGAAGCAAAAGGATATGACATGCAAATGTGCACAATTGTAGTCTTTTTAAAATAAGTATTCTTTATTTCATTCGGGTTTTTTTTTCATGTAAAAAGATAAAGAAATGAAATTAAACATTAATATTTATGTTAGAAATATGCCTAGGCAAAAAAAACACGACTAATAAAGGGTTCGAAATTAGGACCATCAAATGCGTATCCAAAGACTATCCACTGCGCTACCGTAATTATAAATTAGTTGCCTAAAAGCGTAATATAAACGGCTGTTTGTAACCATCGATGTTTTCAAGCAATATTTTTCTTTTCTTTGGTGTTTTGGGGAATTTTTTAAAATAATGTAAACTGAACTTTATTTTGCATTAAAATGCGGACTAATCTGCGGTATTTTTTATAAAAAATGTATTAGCTTGTGTTCAGTTTACTTGTATTTTTTATTTTAAAAAATTACAAGATATGCATTTGTTGTTTTCTTTACAATCCTTTAATTTGTAGAATATAAAATATATTCAAGGTTTTTAACGATTTATTCCAAAATCCTTTGTCATTTTGTTTTGATTTTGGGGATTTTTTTTATTTGCCACTTTATTATTATTTTTTTTAAGAAAAGGAAGAAGGTTGATTAAATACATCTAGTAAACATTTATCCCCCTTCGCTCGGTACTCAAAATAACACATAAATAAGTGTAGAAAAAACCCATTAAAACTTTAAAAGATGTTTCAAAAAAAGCAAATAATTCTGTCAAACTACATTTCTTTAAAACTAAGTGACTTATGCTCTCACTCTAAAGCATATTCTTTTTATTTATGCACTAAATGTATATTATTTTCTTGAGAACGCTGAGCTAAGTGTTTGGAAGCCAGCCAAGAAGATTAAATAAATATCTTTAGAAACATGGTTTTCATACTATTTATCGTGACACCCGTCCGTCACGATGACACCCGTCCGTCACGATGACACCCGTCCGTCCGCTGGTTGTCTTTCGCATGGCCGCGTTTGTTAAACACGAGTGTCACATCTTTGTCCCGGATTATCGTATTATCCACCTTTGGTATTGAGCATTTGTGAGCAGCTCAATGCATCCCTACTGTTAAGTTTAATGTGTATATATGCAGTTTTAAACAATTTCTAAATTTTTGTTTGAATAATAAGCTAAAACTTTCAATTATTCAGTTAATATCGAATAAAAATAATCTTAATTTGATTGTATTTATAAAAATCTTACAATCAAAACAATAATTAAACCTTGAAAACTAAATTGATTTTTAGTCTTATGACTAATATGATACTAATGTTAAAGTCAAACCAAATGATAACCGCACTTTTTTATTTTGTCAAATTTATATTGCATTTTATTCTAAGAGTCTTACAAAAAAGAATAATTTCATGGTGAAAAATAATTTTATACTGCTATTTTTTACTAATTTTAACATAAAAACTAGGTAAATTTAAATATAACTCTCTAAAATTATAAACTATTTTTTACAATTCATCTGAATTAAACTATATTATTTTATTTGTAAGATTCTTGAGAAGATAATGAAATTAAAATTATTCTTTATGAACTACATTGTAACGCATTTTTTTAGGTGTTTTATTAATCTAATAAAAAAATATCATAACTAAATATATTTTTAAATTTTTAGCTTGTACAGTTGTATCTGTTATATAATAATTTGGTGTTAGTTTCGGCTTCTTTTGATGATTTAGAAGGTTTTTGATTAAAATATGAAATCAGGTTTTTAAGTGCTTTTGCAAATTATGTAAATAAATTGCAGAAAACATAGTTTCCATGCATTTTGGCGACCGTAATCGGTTCGCATTTGTTGTTTTTGCGCACTGATGTTGTTTATTAGAATAAACTATTTCTAATAACTTATTTTAAAATTTGATAGCACTTTCTCACAAAACTCTTCAGCTTAAAAAAATTTGGCATTAAAATAATTTAAATCTATTCTTTTATTTGTAAGGTTTGTGAGTTATGACAAACTTTAGATGTTAAACTTTAATTACAACTTTAGTTTGCAGTATTTCTACTTATTTGATTTAATTTATTTCAAATTTTTGTTTTTAAATTTTTTATTTACTCATTTTTTAACTTACCAATGTAGCGATTGATATAATATAGCCGTTTAAAAAACGCTGTTTGTGAATAAAAAGGATAAAGGAGCACTGTCACAAATTAAATTCCTACAACACTCAAATCATACAACTCTTTTGTTACTGAATCGATTAAATTGGAATTTATAAATGATGTATAATTAGTCTGGAGACGCCAAATTTTTAATTTGGGGTTTTGTATTAGACGAGTAGACCAAACAGGGCTTTATAGAAATTTTATCTAACTAGTGCTTTTAAACACGGATACATATAACGAGAAAACACTAAATAAATACCAGGTTACTTAAATAATTATATTGAAATGCTCAAATGAGCTGATAATATATAGAACAAACTTATTTTACTTGATAAAATTAAAATATAAAATTATACAACAAACAACATTCATTTCATTCCATTTCATTTCATTTCAAGATAAATGTAGTACAAATTTTATCTGGAACAATGATAAGACATATATATTTTTAACGCAAACACAATAACAAATTTTTAACACAACACTACTATAAAACTAGAATAAAAATAAAACTATTACATAATATACCTACAAACTATGGCGCTTTGGGCATAAGTTTACGACGCCTCCATGCTGCCCTCATCAGTTAAACACATGAAATCTTACTCAGTTTCTTAACAACTTTTTACATAAAAATATACAAATATACAAATATACACAAATACATAATTATGCATATAAAACAAAAAAAAATTTAATTAAGTAAACATATAAACCTTATACATTAACAAGCTTTACACCAACTTATGTTATTGAACACTATGATAAACTTTTTATAATTATAAAATAGACATTCTGGATTACACCAGGTGTAGTTACATACTGCAAGCAAAAACATCCTGAAATTAACCAGGTGCAGCACAAAGACTGCGCAAGCAAAAACATCCTGGGGTTAACCAGGTGCAGTAAAAAGACTGCTAAACAGATAAAATATAATAACAAAACAATTTTAATAAACGTTCTCCTCGGGTTTTCCTCCTATTTTAGCTCTCCTCTTTCTTTAAGGTCTTTTCTTTTTTATCATATTGGCCCCCCCCCCCAGAAAATCTTGACCAAAAAAGTGTCGTATATTTAATTTCTTGTAACAATTGCAGTGCGTTTTGTATTGGACTTTCAACACGTACATTTTCATTACGTTTTTCTAAACGCCAACGAGCAGCAAATAGCAATGCACCAGACTCCTCACTTTCAGCGCTCTCTTTACATTCCCGGAATACTGGACATATTTTACCAAGTTTTTAGCACGTGACAATAATTATTTTACCCTTCGTTTTAAAGAAGTTTGTTTTATATCAGCTAATAAGGACAATATTGATTTTTTAAATATTCATAGTACGGAAATTTGTAAAATAGTACCTGGTATATATAAGGTTTTATTACAAAATTTTAAATTATAATCCACGTTTTTTGAAATTATTATTTAGTATATTTATATCTACTTTCCAGTGTTTTAGTATGTTTTATTCATAGTAATTTTTTCAAAAAATTTCAGATTTCCTGACGAAGGCCTGTGTTTTATCAGGTTGAAACGTAGAATAAATAATTTCAAATTATTTCTGTCTTCAATCGCCATGCAACAATACAATAATTTTAATAAACATTCTCGATTACTTCAGATGCATCTAACTACTGCAACAATAAACATTCTGAAATTATCCAGGTGCAGCACTAAGACTGCTAAACAGATAAAACATAATAACAAAACAATTTTAATAAACATTCTGGATTACTCCAGATATATTTGTTGGAGCAACGTTTTACATTAAAATATAAGTTATTTTTTTAAAAATATGAAGGCTAATAGATTAGGAGTTACAATTTAAACTAAAAGGGCTATGATGTAAATCCAGTACTTAAGTCGGGAAGGTATTAAAATTTTAATTTCGAGGCCGTATCTCCATCTTTTTTCCATCAAAAACCTAAAAAATTCTAATTTCATCGGAAAACTCGCGTTAGCTGGCCTCCTATTTCTGCCGATAGGAAAACTCGTTTTACTCGATTTGACACAGTACACACAATATAGATCACTACATCGACCAAAGTGAGGGACTCGATCCCGTGGATCGGCAGGATTGTCCGCTGCTGCAACTGCTGTCCGACCCGGCCACACAGGCGGGTAGCGGACGGTTTCCTGAAAAACGACGCGGCGATTCCAGCGTCCGAAAGAGGGAATGTAGACCGGGAGTAAATATATACGCCATTTTTTTACAGTTTTAAAAGTTTTCTAACAAAAGGATACAATGCATTGTTTTCTAATTATTAGCGAATATAAAAATAAAATGGTACTTCAAGAGTTATTCCTAGGCTTACCAGTACTCAAAAAGACTAATTTCGTCAGTTTGTAACGAAAATTAGTACAAGCATATAAAATAATATTAGGTTGAAGGTGTTTAAAAATAAGATTAGGTTGAAGACAAAAAAAAACTTCATTTCAAACCTTTAAACGTGCCGTGCGGTGTCAAACTTTTTGTCTTCGATTTTGATTATTTTTTGTGAAAATCTTACCCCTGTCTCACTTAGCCACAAAAATTTTTTCATCAAAATATCTTTTGTGCTTCAGGGCGCTGTTTCATAAAAGTTAACGACATTTCATTTCTTTGTAAAAACCCCCATTCTCTTTTATAAATCTCAGTTTTTTCTTTGTAACTTTAATGATCCTAATGTTAAACATACACTCGGCTGATTCAAAAAAACTGACCATACTTCGTGTTTGATATAGTACACGTGAACATCTTTTAGCCGCAATCTTTTAAAAAATGAGCGGTTTGACCAATAAACGTGAGCAAAATTTATGCTGGCAAAGACCAGAATAATGTCGCTTTTTTCTTGAATTTAAACAATTACAAAGAAAGAATGGACTTTTACAAAGAAATTGAATGTTTGCAACTTTTAAGAGACAGCACCCAGGAGATGAAATGGCGTTTTTTTATAATACTTTACTTAAAAGATTTTTTAATTCATATAAAAATTTAAGTTACAAGATATACTCTTAAAGAAGGCGCTGTTTTATACTTTAATTTGATAGCTTTAGTTTTAAGATTAGTGCTGTATTTGTTTGGATGTTACATTTTCCGTACAAAAAAACTCTCGATTTTTTCGCAAAAAAAACGTAGCGACGGAAGTTGATTTTTTGAGCAAACTTTGCGGTTTTATAAACAAGTTTTACGCGATTTGTTAGCGCGCTTGGTCTACTAGTGAATTGAGTTTGCGTGGATTTTATCGAGTTCAAGCCCTGACTAATACATTTTTTTTAATTTTCATCAAATAAACTTAATGAATTATAATGATTTAGTTTCTTTTACAAAAAAAAAGAAAAATGTTTTTTCTTGGTTGTTATTATTTCAAAACTAAAGATGAATTCTATGAGGATGAAAACAACAGGGCGGTAAAGTAACCATTCGTTCTAGGAGAATATATCCATGCAGAAATTATCAGTGCGTGTACGTGTACAACGATTGTATGAAGCAACTTAATAATGATTGGTTACATCATCACTGACAACTTTGTTTTATTTTTCTTAACACGCGCGTTTATTATTTATTTTTTCTTGAAGGAGAGTGGTTACGCTCTTAATTCCAGCCTCGGGCCGGTCCACTTACAGCATGTTAACAACCAGCTAAGTTAACTAGTTACTAAAAACAGCTTTTTTTTCTTAAATTTACCTTCTTGTAAAATTTTACAATTTTTTTTGGTTTGAATTGAAAAACATGATCTTTTAACAATATGAAGCCGTTAGTTTTGAATTGAACCATTTTATTATATTATTTTTTAATTTTAACAATGAAAAATCATTTAGTTTTTATGATCAGAACAGATGTGCTAAAACAAACAAATATTATCATAAAATTATTAGAAAAACTTAGAACATAAAATTATTACAAAAACAATAGAACCTTTTTCCTAACCCGCTAATGTAATCGGTTGTTAACATGTGGTTAAAAGACTGGCTCCTGAAGGATATTAGCTTTAATAATTTCAGAGCATAAATAATATTTAAAAATTGACTTTCTTTAGAAAAAACAAAAAATCCATGGAAGTACAAAACATGACAATTTCTGATTAGAATAGTCATAAATTATGATCAATAAAAAATATTGAAGTTGTAGTTATCAAAATAAACATTTCTAAAATAAAGATTTTAAAACAAGAATAATTTATTTTTATAGAAAGCTACAAACTAATAAAAGCATTGATTTGTTTATTTTTAAATTATTTTTTAAAGTTGTAGATAATTTTCCAGGCTGCAATATACTATTTGGTGAGTTTAATTTGCCTGGTTTTGACTGCTATTGTTTTGAACTTAAAAAAATTGAAATGAGAAGGAGTGAATACTTTTTTGACAAAATCTTCTTATCACAAGGTGTTAAAGGTACGACTCAAAATGATTTTTTTTCGCTTTTTTAGATTTATCTGAAGATTTAGAAAATTCACAAGTCTTCGAAATACTGCGCAGTTTTGTAAGATTGTATAAAAATAGTAGGGGGCAGGGAAGAAGTTTTCACAAAAAATCATCAAAATCGAAGACAAAAAGTTTGACTCTGCACCGCACCTTTAAGCTTTTTCCTACCAGCAAAATATCGGCGGCGTTTTATGATAGTTGCCATTGATAACAACTGACATTTATTTTATTTAAGATGTATACTATTTTTTTAACTATTTCAGAGAACAAAAAATATTTAAAAAAAGATTTTGTTTAGAAAAAACAAAAAATCAATAGAAGTACAAAATATAAAATACTCATAAATACTTAATCTCTAAAAAACATTAAAATGTATATTAGCTCCCGCAGGAATTGCGCAATTGAAATGGAAGATATCACGGCTAATTTCTATACCGCGCAGTCTAGATTCAGCAAAAATGAAGAATCCAATCACATGAGCTCTGCTTCGCCTCAGCAAGTCATCAACGGACAATAAAATCATATATGTAATCACCATGTTATTGTCCTTTGCCAGTAACCAGAGTTTTGTTCAACCCAAGTTGGTTTCATCCGTCACGCTCCTCGCCTTGCTCACCCCCTCTTCCCACTGTCTGAGGAGATCAGCAACCGCTGCGGGGTTCGTCCAAGGTCCAAGGTTCCAAGGTCGTGTTAATGTTTGTGCATGTGAAAAAATGTTGTGTTGTGTATATTTGTGTTTTGCAAAGCGGGCAGTTTGGTGATGTGTATTGTGTGGGATTGATTTTGTGTAGGTAAGAGTAAAGGAAAGAAGATTTCCCCGCCCTGAGTTGGGCGAGGGTTCTCCTGACCCTGCGAGGAAAATTTTCTTCCTCTAATAATGATGTAATCATCATCATCATCAGCATCAGCATCATCACCATCATCTGCTAGTTTTATAAAGCTGCATGTGGAGCAAAACGCTACAGGAATGCTGCACCTCGTGTGCGCTTTATCTCTTTAGCGCTTTTATTAACCAATATTAACTAAAAACTGTAACTTAATTTTCTAAAATTGGTATTCATTTTCTTTCTTTCTTGTGGTCTTCTTCTGATTATTTCAACATTATTATTTAAAAATCTTGTTTCTGCTCAATACATTCAATCAAATACTTAAATAGAAACCGTTGAGAACAATTAATACAAATATATGACCAGTTGAAGAAAAGCTTAACGAATTGCTTTATGTGTTTTTTTTACCAATTTAATTCCTTTTTAATGATTTCTAAATAAAAAATATATTCAAAATCAATACTTATTTTATACATGCTTCTTTTGATTCACTGTATTTTAAAAATGTAAAAAGCTTAGATTCAGTGTTAAATTGCGTGCAGTGTGAGGCTGTGTAACTGTCACAAAGAAGTGTTGGTTTATCTTCACAATGATAACTGAGTAAGGACGGCTCTTGAACCTGCCTCCCGAAAACTGGAGGTAGATAGCAGGCAGGTAAAACTTCCTCGGAGGCAGAATGGAGGCAGGGTGGGGGCAGGTAGGAGGCAGGGTGGAGGCATGTAAAGCTGCCTCAGAGGCAGGTAGAAGGCAGGTGACCCTGCATCCTATGTTGAAGCATATACAGGTTAGAAGGCAGGCAGGAGGCCGCTAAAACTGCCTCGGAAGCAGGTAGGAGGCAGGGTGGAGGCAGGTAGGAGGCAGGGTGGAGGCAGGGTTGAGGCAAGTAGGAAGCAAGTAAAAACCGTTTTTTCCAATTGAGGTACCCCGTCCTTACCTCGATAACCTCCTATAGCTTGAATAGAAAGGATTAATAGTGAGTTTTTTTATTTCGTTGCCAAATACTCCAGCGATTAAGTTGTTAATCACAAAATATATGGAAACAATTTTTAGTAGTTATAACAAGGTACTGTAAATTTTTTTCTTTTTCTGCATGGTTGTGATATATTAACAATTTTTAATTAACTAATTTGGTTTACGGAATTTTAGTATTTATGTTGTAAATCTATTATATTGTTGCTAATAAAAAAGTTAGTGAAAAAATATATCGTCTTAAAATTTAGAATTTTGATTTGGAAGTGTTTTAAAACTCTTCTTACATTCCCAATGCTAAATCACATATTTTTAAAGTTCCAATTTTAGTTCCAACATGCTCAGAAAAAAATTAAACTAATTTGTTGGAAAAATAGAAAATAAAAAAATGGAAAATAGAAAATAATGATTTATATAATTTTACAATTTGATAGAAAAATCTTTTTGATTTTGATTTAATTATTTTTATAAACAAAATGATAAAAACTTTTTAAGCAATTTTTTTAAGTATTTTTTTCCTTTGTATTAAAACTAAAATTTTAAGTTCTTTTCATATTTTTTTGAAAATTGGCCTAAATATAATTAATTTTAGGGCGAAACTTATTCTAGCACTGTTTTTGACAAAAAATCGCAGATTTTTACATAGAATAAAATATCCTAATAAGTACAGCATCAATCATAATAATCAAGGTGTTTAAAAAGTAAAATGTATTACTTTCACAATGTTCTTTCAGTGTATCACTCGAAGATAATTTTTATACCATTGAACAATTTTTTAAGAACAATATAATTAAAAAAGATCATTTTTGAAAAGTTTTATTATCTTATCAACCTCTGAAGTAGATTTTTAGGCTATTTTTAACAAAAGTAAAACAACATTACGTGAAAAATTTTGCGAAATTCTTACTTTCGTTTAAAATTTTGGCGAAATTGTCTAATTCATGTTGCTACTTTTATAAAAGTATTGTTGCTTTTTTGGGAAATAATATAGGTTTTATAGTAACATGGCGATAAATCAAAAATGATTCTGTATGTAGAATTTTTTAAATTTTTTTTTGAAATCAATATTATAAATAATAAATCATAACGATATCAGCATCAATTATTATATGTATGTAAAAAAAACTTCGTTTAAGCTGGTGGAAATTGTGCAAAAAGCCACGCCAAAATTTTAAGAATCATCAAATAACGGAAAATATTCAAGATTAACATTTATATGTTTTGCTCTGTCGAAAACAAAATGATGGGAGATAAAATAAAGGCGTTTTCCCTAGTGATGATTGATTGCAAGTGATTTGATACAGTCGTAGTTCGGAGTCAAAGTCAAAGTGTTAATTCTAGTTAACAACATAATGAACAAAACAAAATTTTTTAACAAAACAGTGCGAACCAATCAAGGTCGCAAAACTTGACAAGGTTAACCAGAAAATAACCCCAAGGCTTACTAAGTAAGCACTATTATGATGAGCCATATCCAAGACTGTTTTTAAAATTTAATAATTAACTTGAAGATATTTGTTTTTCTGAAAGTCCATACCGTTTAGACCGACATTGGAGTATGCTAGCGTTGTTTGGAATCCGTATTTAAAGCGCGACATAACACTAATTGACCGCGCGTTCAAAAAATTTTACAAGAAGACTTTTTAAAAACTGTAATATTCGTTATGTTCCATACGATCAGCGTTAAAAAATTCTTAAACTGTCAAAACTAGAAGATCGTCGTTAAATTACTGATCTTTCTGAATGTTACAAAATAATTAATAGCAAAACCAGCCTAAATCCGAATGATTTTTTCTATTTTAATTATAATGCCACTTAAAGACACTCAATCAAACTTGAAGTGCAAAAAAATAAAACTAACACTAGAAAATTTTCTTTAGTAATAGGCAGTGTTTTAGGTCCCCTTTTGTTTTTTAATACATAAACAATTTGCCAAAACCATTTGGACGGTCTACAAAAGTTAAAGTTTGATACTTTAAAAAAAACATTTAAAACGCAAGAATTTTCTGTTGTTAGGACAGAGATCTTTAGGATTGTATTTAGCATTCTGTTTTTAGAACTTAACAACCCAAACAAACGTTATGCCTTTTAAATTTCATAAATATCGAACGCAAATCTTGGTCCGCGACCTTGGTGTAAAAATAACGCATAATCCCGAATTCTGGAGCATTGCATTTTGCTACTATTGCACACAGCTGAGTATCGATGTTGTTTTGAGCTCTCACCACAAAGAAAAAAATAACTTAGAATAGAATGTGCCAAATATCTTTAAAATTTTTACATAATATAACTTTGCTTAATTATTTGTAAAAACTAAGTTTTTTTGTTGTACATTGTAGTATTTTTATAATTACTTGTGACATTTTCAACAGATTTATATGTTTTTCTAATGATATGTTCTCTTTTTTTGACCGTCTATTTTTTGTATGTATTGTATGAAATAAATATTTAATTAAATATTTCAACGTTTAATATTATATTCTTAACTATACTAAACTGTTTTAAAATTAATAAAATTTAAAGCTAAAGTGAAAGTTGAAAACTGAAAAACAAACAATAAATTTTAATAAAATTTGGTTTTTTAACCTACTAAAAATAAATTTGTTAAATAATCTTTTTTAATTATATTGTTCTTAAAAATTGTTCAATGGTATAAAAATTATCTTCAAGTGATACACTGAAAGAACATTGTGAAAGTAATACATTTTACTTTTTAAACACCTTGATTATTATGATTGATGCTGTACTGATTAGGATATTTTATTCTATGTAAAAAAAATCTGCGATTTTTTGTCAAAAACAGTGCTAGAATAAGTTTTGCCCTAAAATTTAATTATATTTAGGCCAATTTTCAAAAAAATATGAAAAGAACTTAAAATTTTAGTTTTAATACAAAGGAAAAAAATACTTAAAAAAATTGCTTAAAAAGTTTTTATCATTTTGTTTATAAAAATAATTAAATCAAAATCAAAAAGATTTTTCTATAAAATTGTAAAATTATATAAATCATTATTTTCTATTTTCCATTTTTTTATTTTCTATTTTTCCAAACAAATTAGTTTAATTTTTTTCTTGAGCATGTTGGAACTAAAATTGGAACTTTAAAAATATGTGATTTAGCATTGGGAATGTAATAATAATTTTAAAACACTTCCAAATCAAAGTTCTAAATTTTAAGTTCTTTTTTTATTTCATTTTTTTATCGACGTTTCGA
>JASAMX010018919.1:0-11888 GCA_030248175.1 Microlaimidae sp. YZB2_3 | reverse complement strand
TGCTCACAAAATATGTTATTAATTTTACAGGTTTTAAAGAGACTTGTTTCAGTCTTTTCTGGCATTTAGTTTTTAGACTTATGTAGCTTTATACTATTCGATTTAATATAAGGCTTTTTTTTTGAAACTTTGTTTAGTCTTTTGCGAGAATTTCCGCTTTTTAATGCATTGAATTCAATATCATTTGTTAAAGATATAAAACATTAAAAAATTTACTCATTTTAAAAAAACGTCATGGTCTCCAAATGATATCAATACAACTATTACCATATCCAAAACTACAATGTAATTTTAAGCAGTATACTATACAAAAATTAAGTCTGGGTAACTCCGTAAAATTGTATGGAACCTGAAAGAACCATATAAAATAGTGTGTTTTTTTTCTGTTTTAAATTTTTTAGTTAGACCTGATTTAATCACTTTTTTTCGAAATTAGCTTTATTTGGAGTTTTTTTTTATGCTTGATTTTTGCTAGATTGATGGTTTTATTTTGAAACAACAAAACCACGCCCATTTGTAAATGGTTTTTCCAGGTTCCATGCAAATTTACGAGGTTACCCGACTAGTCTTTTCTCGCATTAAATTTTTGAAGTGATTGTAGCTTCATCGTAATCCATATAAAAAAGAGTTTTTTCTGTATAAATTTTGATAAATTTACGTCTATTGAAACATTGTAACCCGCAGCGCTCACACGTCACCCAAGATTTATTACATTTTATTTTATTAAAAATTTTTATAGTTGCCATATGGCTGCTAATTAGTGAGTAAGAATATTTTTTCGCTCTTTCCCGTTGAAAATTAATAATTTTTATAAAAAGGTAAGGAATCATGGTTTAAACCAAAAAAATAACCACAAGAGAATGTGTATTACTGAATGAGAAAACTTACTTAATATGTAATTGGTAAGGAAAAAAGTGTAACACAAGTACCACAGTACCTAATGCGTAACTTAGAAAAAAACTGGTCGTTTTTCACATGAACAGAGGTTTAACTACGGGCAATAGAGCATAATCGAGAATGAAATTCAGGTGCGGGGGCAATTTAGCATCTACGTGCAAAAAATCAGCTCCAAATATTCACCACAGGAAAAAATTTTTGGGGGACCCCAAAAAAAAAAAACAAAAAAAAGTTAAGCAAATTAAGCTTTTTAGTATGAAATTCAGGTATGTTTAGCAAAAGTTTTTAGGTTTTTAATATCAGAAAAATATGGGTAATAATTTAGTTATGTAAAATGTTTAGATTTTTAATTGGCTAAAAAACTATTAAAGGTTTTGTTGATTTCGATGACGCCATCAACAACGGTTAACCGCGCAGTGACTTAACCCATTTAATATAAGGGAAAGAGCGCTCCGCGCTCTTCCCTGATTAGTACTACAACACGTGTTATTTCACCATTATATTAGTGTGACGTAACTTCTCTTACCTAAACATTACGACTATGCAACTTTGATCGAATGTTTTCATACAACTACTGTGACGCACTGATCATATAAAACCGAACATACGCTTTCTTTCACGTAAAACACGTCTTAATTTACCAGCATTTTAATAATTCAAAGTTATATCGATCACCTTGGCCATCAAGGCGCCGCAACTCTAATCAGTCGTTTTCACACAATTACTGCGACGAACTGACCGTTTAAAATCACAGATAAAAACATAAAACACGTCTTAATTCCCCAGCTTACTAATAATTCAACGTAATTTCCCTCACCTGGGCCATCACAGCGATGCAACTTTGATCGAATGTTCTGGCCAGACGCTGTTCCACCAGATAAAACATGTACTCGTCGTATAGGAGCCGAATGAGATGGAAGGACCCGAAACTGGCAGCCGACCTGAGAGTTAGATCTCTGATGATCATTGAACTAAAATCAATAATCAATCAATAAATTATCCTGGAAAAAAATCAAATCAATACATAAACTCCATACAATTGTCGCGATTTCGGCCTCCAATAAAAACATAAAATTTTTGTGGAAAATACGTTCTTAACAACAGTTACACTAACATAATAACAATCAGTTTACACTGTTAACTCTTACTATTTTTTAGACAACAAAGTGCAAAAAAGTCTCGCGGACGCGCCGATTGGTGTTTCTAAACAAAAAGCGCAAATTATGGCTTTTTTTTTTTTTTGAATGAATGAATACTTTTATTATTTACAATCAAAACAAATAATACACCAATAAAATGATCACTACACGAAAATAAAATACAAACGCATACAAAGTTATCAGAACTGCAAAAAAAATTTATTTTACAAAACAACTTTTTATAAAACAAAAAAAAGAATGATGTATGCAAATTTGAGTAGCGATGTATTGGAATGTAAAAAAATAAAAGGGAAGGAACACAGAGCACTACGGCTTCTTATATGTGCCTATCAAATTTGGTATATTTGTCGAAACTTAACTTTTTTATTTTGTTTTTAAAAATATTTAATGTTTTTGAGTTGACTACCGATTCTGGAAGTTCATTCCAATATTTAGCTACTCTTAAAGGAAAAGAATTGAAAAAAATATTTTTTTAGCTATAGGTATGTGCAATTTTTGGGAATGACATTTTTTTCCTTTATAAAGATTCCACTGAAAAAAATAATCAAAATTCATATCATTTAATCCATTAATAATTGAAAAACATAAATTAAGATCGAAATGAATTCGTCGTTCTTCTAAAGATATTAATTTTAAATAATCTAAACGTTTCCTATAGTCATAATTAGGGTAAAGGCCACACTTGCGAAACACCCGTCTAGTAAAATAGCGTTGAACTTGTTCAACACAGGTGATGTCTTTTTTGAGAAAAGGGGACCATACAGGGGTACAATATTCTAAAATAGGCCTAACGGCGTACAGTTTTTAACGCTAACAACCAACAATCACGAGCGAACGGCAATGGTTAAGCAAACGCACGAGAAAACGGTAACAGTTAAGAACTGAAATAGTGGTCCCGCTCACCTGTAAAAAGACCACTTTAAGAGAAATTGCTTGGCGGTTACGGCCAGTTCGGGCAGGGGTTTGTTATGGCAAGGCGCTAGAACTTGGTCCACCACAGCCTCCAGCCATTGAGCCCATTGCTCCAGAGACTTTTGTTTAGCCAGGGAACTCTGTAAAATAGGAATGTTTAATAAAAAATCTACTTACTTTAAAACTAAAGCTCCGGAACTCTGGCCTTTTTTGTTTTTAAATTTGTTGAAAAATGAAAAAAAAAACAATGACATATAGGGTAACTGACTTAAATTCGGCCAGCCTTAATTTCGGCCACCGGGTCTTATTTTTGCTATGCGCATAGTTATGAAATAAACAGCATATAGTTAAATAGATGAAATGACAATCTATTCAGCCACACGCAGTTTATTTCAATAATTTTACGCATGGTAAAAATAACAGTGGGTGGCCGAAATTAAGGCCTGGTTGATATTAAGTCAATCACTGTAATACATATTTTTTTAAAAATTATAAATTTAAAATTTTCAACAATTATAAAAAACGTATAAAATAGTTCTAAATGCTCCGGCGAATCGGATTTGAAAGCCCAACCCGGGTTGCATGTAGCCATTTAACTCAATCGAAGAAAGTCACATAAGAAATAATTTGCATAAGCATGGTTGGAACGCAGCTGATTGGTCGCTTCGTGTATGGATGTTTATTTTAGCAGTTTTTGCGCGGATTTCCAACAAAAAGATTCAGATGAATCTTTTTGTTGGAAGTTACGCAATTTTCTTTTTGTTGGAAATTGCTTTGAAAGTTACGCACTTTTCAACCAAACCGTATGCAAATTATTTCTTTGAATCTTTTTTGTTGGAAGTTACGCAATTTGCTTTTTGTTGGAAATTGCTTTGAAAGTTACGCACTTTTCAACCAAACCGTATGCAAATTAATCCTTATGTGACTTTGGTCAATTATATAAGCGCAAAAAAGTTAAGTATGTTAATGTCCTGTGCAAAACTAATGTCGGTTGGAAAACAATTAAGACTGGAAAAAAGTTTCAGGTGAAAATATCTCGCTTAAAACTATGGTTGATTCATACAAAAATGTTGTTAGTGTATAGGGTTTAATTTATGTAATTATCATCAAAATCAACCGCGTTGTTAGCACGATATACTCACTTGAAATTTTTTTTTCAGTCTAAAATGATTTTTGAACACGCTTGGCATGAATTCGTGTACCTTAAAATCTTTTTCTAGTTGTTCTACCAGAATCGGGTCACATCGACAGACCCAAGCTGCCTGCTCTTGTACGTTTCTAAAGTCCACTCGGTTAAGATCAGTAAGCATTTGGGTTATTTGACCTAAAAATTTCTACCTAATTATAATGTCTCCTTTTATTGTTAAACATCCAAAAGTAACAAACTAAGGTGTACATAAAAAATTTGTGGAGAAATCTTGCGACTAGTATATTATACAAATACGGTTCCACTTTTTAAACAAGTTTTCATACATGCTAACATAAGAATTAGTGATGTTCCGCGAAACTTCGAGCTCTAGAGCGGAGATTCACCTTTTGGAACTCCGGAGCAACCCTCAAAGTTACAGAGCTCCCCCTATTTCGGTAGTAACTTTATAAATAATTAAAGAGTGATGTCAAAATGTTGTCAAATATAATTTCTAAAGTTATTAAAAGCAAAAAAATAGTCCTAAAAATGCAAATAGAACAATATAATTTTTATATTTGGTTTCAATTTTACATATTTCAAGCTTAACTAATCTTAGAATTTTTTTATTCAAAGGGTGGAGCTTTGGAGAGCCGGAGCTCTAGAGCTCCTTTCGCTTTACATTTTGAGCATGTTATTCCAGAATATGAACATCACTAAGAGGAACAATCGCCCATTTTATTGGTTTTTTTTCCTTAGGGTAAGTAATAATTAAATCATACCGGGATTTTGAAGCACAGCCCTAGCCGCCTGAGCCAAATGGTTCAAGCTTGTATATCTCCTCAAGGTTTGGGCTAGACTGTTCACAGCATTAAGCTAAAAAAAATTGGATGTAACTTAATAATGAAAACAATTTTTACGACAGTTAAGTTTGCGAAGTCAAGCAAAAAAAACTAATAACCAAATAAAAAAAACCACTACTATTATTTTCTAATAAACATTTAGTTTAAGATCTTGGATTTTAGAATTGCTTATTGTAGTAAATGTTAATAAATATTTTGTTTTATTAGTTAGTAAAATATTAGTTAATATTTTATAATAATATAAGTAAATATTAGTTATTATACCCTATGGTTTTTCCGTGGAAAAACCATAGGGTATAATAACTAATAAAACCATAACTCAGGCTATATATATATATATATATATATATATATAGGGGGGGTGTGACGGTAAGATATTGGAATTAAAAATTTTTTTAAGTAGATTCTATGATTAAATATTAAATATTATAATAGGAAAATATTGAATTCTAATAGAATTAATATTTATTCTATATTAGATATAATATAATATAGATTAATGAGATTTAAAGTTTTAGATGTAAAATAAGCGGAACTGGGAAATTTTTGATTTAATTTCTAGAACTCTAGTTGTTTAAGTTTTTGCTTGTTATTTCTATTAAAAATAGAAGAAAAAAATAATATGGTATTTATAAGGTTATATAGAGGATCTAAAATCTACGTCCAAAAGTAGCTTAGTAGATATTGATGCTTATTTTGAAATTTTGAAATCCTATAGTTTTACTTCCTGGAGAGCTAGAATGAACTATGTGTAGCTCGATTCCTTGGAAGGATTTCTTTTTTGGGAGATGATAATTGAAATAAAAACTACGCGATCTGCTGGTAGTTATATATAAGTCTAACTATTGTTAGTTGAGTTTCTCTCTTTGAGTTGGCTAGATTGCTAAATAAAATTAACTACGCGAATCTGCTGGGCTATTTCTGAAAAATGATTATTTGTGTGTTGCTAAATTATCTTCATCTCTGAGAGCTTGGATTAAAAAATAAATCTATTGCGCCTCTGTTTGGAAGATTTAATTATGATAAAAGCGATTCCTTGAAATTCTTCTAATTTGAGATAGCTAGATTGTTATCGCGAGTGTTGCTGGTACCTTGAGAACTAATGACTACTTCATGGAGCGGCTAGGAGGGTCTGTCTCCTTGGAAGATTTCTCTCGTTTGTGATATAATATTTGCAAAAAAAATACTACGCGATGCTGTTGGTAGCTTTGAAAATCTGACATCGGGAATTCATGGCAGAGGCTAGGAGGGATCGCGTTCTTCGCGTAGGCGGCTCCGTTGGACGTTGAATAGGTATTGCTTGTGGGAGTCTGGCTGAGCGGGGCCAGCTATTTCTCACGCGCGGCTGAATTTGATTTTCGCGTTCGGATTGTCTATTATTACTAATTAAATAAGTTTAATATTAATGGAAAGGGAGAATAAATAAAAGTTTAGCTATAATTTAATACTATGGAAGGGGGTACTATAGTAGTTTAAATTGGTTTAATTGATGGGGTGAAATATATTTGGGGTGTATTTGCGCTAGTTTAAAAAATTTGTAATTTATTATCTGTAAAAATAAAATGAAAATTTGAGGTATAATAGTTTTTTTAAAATGACTTAAAGGGACTGAGCTCTGGGAGCTCTAAGCTTCGCTGTATTTTGAGTATTTAATAATTTTATTATTAAGTATATTTTATTATTCTATTTTATATTAAATTAGTTTGTAAGAATTTTTTTAACTAAAATTCTTGACTGTTTAAATAGTAGAATCGTTGCGTAGAATATATGTAATAAAAATTGGAATAATGTTTGGCTTGGAATAATATGCTTGGAAACTTGAAATATTTGATTTATGTTTGAAGTTTGAACTGCTATTGAAGAGGGGACTTTGGAACTCGAGTTTATTTAATTGGATAGTTCAGAGATGAACTTGGAAGGTAGGAAGGAAATAAAAAGTCTATATGTATTTTATGTGATAGATAACTTTGAAAAATAAGAAATATTTTTTGAAAAATTTTTTAAATCTATATTAGTTTAGCTAGCTCTTAAAGTGGAGCTCTGGAATTTGAACTGAGAATATGTATTTTTTTCTTTGTTTTAAAATTATTTTGTTTTTGTTGTGACTATTGCGTTTTTTGTTTGCTGCAGATTCAGAATTCCCGGCAAATGCGGACTCCGCAAATGCAGCTGTTCAGCTGTGCACGGCCCTCAAATCCAGGATTACGTCCAGAACATGGACTTCGCTTTCTATCAGGTCCTGGTGGACGTACTCATTCCCAACGTTCTCAAACCAATTCCAAGTATGTTTACATGTAATAATAAATATATACACATAAGTAACAGGAACACAAAAAGAACACAACAGGAACATTATAGGAACACAAACGGAACACAACAGGAACAGAACAAGAACACAAAAGGAACACAATTGGAACACAATTGAAACACTAAAGGAACACAACCCGACACAACAGAAACACTAAAGGAACACAACAGGAACATACAAACAACCGCGCACGCAGGCACGCACCCACAGATAGACATACAGAGGTGTGCCCGCACGCACACACAGACAGTCATACAGAGATGCGCACACACGCACTCACAGACAGACATACAGAGGTGCGCCCACACACGTATATAGTATACTATTTGAAGAAAGATAATTTTATCAAAAATATATAATATACCGAAAAATGTGCAACTCCTATATAAAAAAGTGCGGAAACGTAGGCCATTATAATGAGCCTCTCCATTTAAATGACACTCTCCACTATAATGGCATAGTAGCCATTTTAATTCGGCGAGTTAAAATGGAGAGGAAGCTATTATAATAGCATTTATTGACTTAATTTCCTTCATAGATACTCCAAGTGTAATACTGTCGGGCGCCGAGTTTTTTCGTGTTGGTTTAATACTGTCAACCGCATAACTTGTGCGGCCCCGGACAGTATTCCTTGTGACTATATATGAAGTGAATTCATAATGGCTATTATATAGCTTCCTCTCTACTCGCGAATTAAATGGCTACTATGCCTTTAATGGAGAGTGTTTTATGTAAGTCATATATGGCCTCTTTCGCCTTTTTTTATAGGATTTGCCTGCCTGTATATTTTTTGTTTTTTTCTAGTCTATTTTGCTTCATTGTATAAATAATGACCATTACAATTCAGGTAAGTTTGCAGACGTATATATCGTAACGCCAGTATAGGTAACAATTTAAATTCGTTGTAATAATGCAGTTTCACGAATAGCTTGTAAAATCATGGGTAATTTTTGTTTGGATTTTAGGCAGTTTAACTCAGGCTATAAGAAACTTCGCGAAGGGTTTAGAAAGTGGCCTTGGGCTGGCTATGCAAGGAGCTCCCGACGTTATGCAAAAAATCAAAGTCAGTGTGTATCATTCATTTAATTATTTAATTGTTATTAATATATACATATATCATATATATATATATATATATATATATATATATATATATATAGCCTGAGTTATGGTTTTATTAGTTATTATACCCTATGGTTTTTCCACGGAAAAACCATAGGGTATAACAACTAATATTTACTTGTATTATTATAAAATATTAACTAATATTTTACTAACTAATAAAATAAAATATTTATTAACATTTACTACTATAAGCAATTATAAAATCCAAGATCTAAAACTAAATGTTTATTAGAAAATAATAGTAGTCGTTTTTTTATTTGGTTTAACAGTTTTTTGCTTGACTTTGCAAACTTAACTGTCGTAAAATTTTTTTTTCATTATTAAGTTACATCCAATTTTTTTAGCTTAATGCTGTGAACAGTCTAGCCCAAACCTTGAGGAGATATACAAGCTTGAACCATTTGGCTCAGGCGGCTAGGGCTGTGCTTCAAAATCCCGGTATGATTTAATTATTACTTACCCTAAGGAAAAAAAAACCAATAAAATGGGCGATTGTTCCTCTTAGTGATGTTCATACTCTGGAATAACATGCTCAAAATGTAAAGCGAAAGGAGCTCTAGAGCTCCGGCTCTCCAAAGCTCCACCCCTTGAATAAAAAAATTCTAAGATTAGTTAAGCTTGAAATATGTGAAATTGAAACCAAATATAAAAATTATTATTGTTCTATTTGCATTTTTAGGACTATTTTTTTGCTTTTAATAACTTTAGAAATTATATTTGACAACATTTTGACATCACTCTTTAATTATTTATAAAGTTACTACCGAAATAGGGGGAGCTCTGTAACTTTGAGGGTTGCTCCGAAGTTCCAAAAGGTGAATCTTCGCTCTAGAGCTCGAAGTTTCGCGGAATATCACTAATTCTTATGTTAGCATGTATGAAAACTTGTTTAAAAAGTGGAACCGTATTTGTATAATATACTTGTCGCAAGATTTCTCCACAAATTTTTTATGTACACCTTAGTTTGTTACTTTTGGATGTTTAACAATAAAAGGAGACATTATAATTAGGTAGAAATTTTTAGGTCAAATCACCCAAATGCTTACTGATCTTAACCGAGTGGACTTTAGAAACGTACAAGAGCAGGCAGCTTGGGTCTGTCGATGTGACCCGATTCTGGTAGAACAACTAGAAAAAGATTTTAAGGTACACGAATTCATGCCAAGCGTGTTCAAAAATCATTTTAGACTGGAAAAATTTTTCAAGTGAGTATATCTTGCTAACAACGCGGTTGATTTTGATGATAATTACATAAATGTATGGCTCTCATTAAACTCTATACAGGAACAACATTTTTGTATGAATCAACCATACTTTTAGCGAGATATTTTCACCTGAAACTTGTTTCTAGTCTTAATTGTTTTCTAACCGACATTAGTTTTGCACAGGACATTAACATATTTAACTTTTTTGCACTTATATAATTAACCAAAGTCACATAAGGAATAATTTGAAACGGTTTGGTTGAAAAGTTCGTAACTTTCAAAGCAATTTCCAACAAATAGCGAATTGCGTAACTTCCAACAAAAAAGATTCATCTGTTGAATCGTAACTTTGAAAGATTGAAAACAAAAAAGCGAGAGAGGAAAAATTGCGTAACTTCCAACAAAAAAGATTCATCTGAATCTTTTTGTTGGAAAACCGCGCAAAAACTGCTGAAATAAACATCACACGAAACGACCAATCAGCTGCGTGCCAACCGTGCTTATGCAAATTATTTCTTATGTGACTTTCTTCGATTGAGTTAAATGGCTACATGCAACCCGGGTTGGGCTTTGAAATCCGATTCGCCGGAGCATTTAGAGCTATTTTATACGTTTTTAATAGTTGTTGAAAATTTTAAGTTTTTAATTTTAATAAAATATGTATTACAGTAATTCACTTAATATCAACCAGGCCTTAATTTCGGCTACCCTCTGTTATTTTTATCACGCATAAAATTATGAAATAAACTGCGTGTGGCTGAATAGATTGTCATGTCATTTATTTAGCTATATGTAGTTTATTTCATAACTATGCGCATAGCAAAAATAAGACCCGGTGGCCGAAATTAAGGCTGGCCGAATTTAAGTCAGTTACCCTATATGTCATTGTTTTTTCTTCGTTTTTCAACAAATTTAGGACAAAAAAGGCCAGAGTTCCGGAGCTTTAGTTTTAATGTAAGTAGATTTTTTATTAAACATTCCTATTTTACAGAGTTCCCTGGCTAAACAAAAGTCTCTGGAGCAATGGGCTCAATGGCTGGAGGCTGTGGTGGACCAAGTTCTAGCGCCTTGCCATAACAAACCCCTGCCCGAACTGGCCGTAACCGCCAAGCAATTTCTCTTAAAGTGGTCTTTTTACAGGTGAGCGGGACCACTATTTCAGTTCTTAACTGTTACCGTTTTCTCGTGCGTTTGCTTAACTATTACCGTTCGCTCGTGATTGTTGGTTGTTAGCGTTAAAAACTGTACGCAAAAGCCACAATTTGCGCTTTTTGTTTAGAAACACCAATTGGCGCGTCCGCGAGACTTTTTTTGCACTTTGTTGTCTAAAAAATAGTAAGAGTTAACAGTGTAAACTGATTGTTAGTATTGTTCTTAACCGTTATCGTTTGCACAAACGTTAACAGTATTCCGCCATGGCCCACGGCCATAATGTGCGCTTTTTTTAGAAACACCCCATGCCACTTATAGAAAACGTTGGTTTTTTTTTCATTTTAGTTGCCTATCAAAGGACAAGGGTTTATAGATCGTAAATTCGAAATTGGTAAAGTTTGGTAAAGTATTTTCATTGTCTGGAGGAAAAAGTCTGATTTTATATACGTAAGGGGATAAATGCTGAGTACCAATAGACGAAACAAGTTTTCCATATTGTCGTTATAACTGGCCATAATTAATTACAATTAAACTCACGTTTTTTTTAAACTTTACAATAACTCGTTCATGCTATCAATATTAAAGCTATTTTTTATTAAGATATTTTTTTCTTCGTTAAAATTCTAAAACTGTTACCACAAAACTATACTTTTTCTTTTATTCTTAGGATATGGTTAATAACCGTCTTGGTTTGTTGGTCACATTATTTTTATTAAATATCACAAAAGTAGACTTATTGCTCGTGCAAATTGTTACTATACTTAAAAAAAGGGTTCAAATTTGAAAATAAATGCAAACGCGACTGTATAGCTGTAATAAAAATTTTAAATAGTTTTTAAAAGTGTATTTTCCGCAAAAATTTTATGTTGTTATTGGTGGCCGAAATTGCGACTGTATGGAGTTTATGTATTGATTTGATTTTTTTCCAGGATAATTTATTGATTGATTATTGATTTTAGTTCAATGATCATCCGAGATCTAACTCTCAGGTCGGCTGCCAGTTTCGGGTCCTTCCATCTCATCCGGCTCCTATACGACGAGTACATGTTTTATCTGGTGGAACAGCGTCTGGCCAGAACGTTCGATCAAAGTTGCATCGCTGTGATGGCTCAGGTGAGGGAAATTACGTTGAATTATTAG
>JASAMX010018918.1:0-14019 GCA_030248175.1 Microlaimidae sp. YZB2_3 | reverse complement strand
TAGCTATTATTTTTTTATAGTAACCGTTCAAATACCCACTAAATTTTAGTTGTGAAAAAATTAAAATTTTTGAAAAACAACTTATTTTAATAAAAATCAATTATATTACAATTTTGTTTGATTTTTAGGTTTTGTTTAGGCTTAGGAACAATAAATCAGTGAAAAACTAAGTTTAAATCAATGTTTAGAGTCAAACAAATTTTTTTGTCCATGTTTTTGGTGGTCCATGTGACTTTCAAAAATTCAATTTTTTGAAAATTTTTGAGTTTTTCAAACATTTAGCATGGTTAAAACATAGTTTTTAATTTAGTTTGTTGGTTTAAAATTTTTTTTCTTAACATCATAAATTGCACATGCTGAAAAAGACCATTTTTTGGGTATGAATTGATCCATAACTTTTTATCGATAGCTTAAATATCAAAAATAACCACAAAAATGAGGTCTACGTGTTCTATTTAGGATATAAAACTGTTTAACAACTGGTATTCACTGTTAGATCGGTCAAATCGAATTTTGGTACACGTATGGAACTTGTACCTATTTTAACAACGCTAGAAGTCTGAAGAATTCAAAAATTTTAAAAAAAAAATAAAAATTTGAAAGTTACATGGACCACTAAAAACATGGACAAGAATGTTTTTTTGGTTTCAAACGCTAATTTAAACTTAGTTTTTTACCGATTTATTGTTCCTAAGCCTAAGCCAAACCTAAAAATCAAACAAATTTGTAATATAATTGATTTTTATTAAAATAAGTTGTTTTTTAAAACTGAATTTTTTCAAAACTAAAAATTGATGGGTATTTGAACGATTATAAAAAATTGGTTGTTACCATAAAAAGAATAAAAGTATATTTGTAACTGCCACACTTGGTAATACGAAAAAAATGATATTGATTTGAATAAAGGTTTAATAAAAAAAATTCTTAATAACATAAATTGTACATGCCAAAATAGGGTAATTTTTGGGTATATATCGGCTTATAACTCCTAATGAAAATCTCAAATCTCAAAAATAACCATCAAATTCAAGTCTACGGGTCCAATTTAGGGTATAAAGATGTTTTATAATTGTATTTTACTTTAGGGTCGGTCAAATCGAATTTTTGGACGCGTATGGGAATCATACCGAACAAATCATTAAAAAAACGAACCATTCGCTAATTTTTTCTTTGATTTTAGGTTTTGTTTGGGCCCATAGGTGAGAACGGTCTGGGAAGCTAGGGGGTGGTTACCCAGGGTAGGTAAATTGAATTTTGAATTCTAGAAGGGGGGTCCCAAGGGAGTCAAAAAAAGAAGAGAAAAGGGAAAAAAGGGACAAAAAAGGCGAAAATAAGGTAAAAATAGGTCTGAAATGGCTTAAAATACATTGAAATAGGCTAAAAACTGCAAACAATTGCGATGATGGCGTCATCATGGGTCAAAAATGGCGTCATAATTTTAGGGTACTTTTTCATTTTTTGGCGGGGGGGCAATAAAACGGGGGGAGGCAAATCCTCCAATAAAACGGGGGGTATTTCCAGACCGTGCACAGGTCTGCACTTAATGATGCACAGCAAAGGGGGAAAGCAGAGGACGACTCGGGATGAGAATATTAGAACAAAATAATGACCACATTACATACCGATTTACGACTCGCATTACGCATTCGACAAAATATCACGTCCGTTGCCGCGAACTGTATTTCTTTTTTTTATTTTTTATGAGCTTGTTCCTATCTCACCTAGTTTTACGGTTCAATATCAAAATCCGCCTCTTCCTTTCACTAATTTTAATTGGATTTATCTAGAATATTATGTTCTATCTATTAAACTCAGTTTCAGTGAATTCTGAATGAATTTCAGTAAATTGATGTCTAACACTGATTAAAAGTGATATGTTTTTAAATTTAACAAAAATTTATTTAATTGACAAAACTTATGTGTAAGTTTTGGTGAATTCCTGCTTTCATATTTTAACAATTTTTTAATTTGATGCTGGTTTTAATGGTCTGGTTTACACTTATAAAGTTTCTAAAATTTTAAGGAAAAGTACAAAATAACGGTGGGCTGCGCATCGAATAACATAATATTATTGATAATTCAAACAAAGAAACAAACTTTATTTTCAATTATCTACATTAAAAAAGCATAAATGATGCGCATTAAAAACTCTCATTTAAATTCGTTCATTTTTACATAAATACAAAATTTTTAATGCAAAAATTGGTGTAATTTTTTTTATTCATAAATGGCATTTATAATTCAATACACATTTTCTGATAAAAAGTAACACAGCTTTAGAAAAGTTACGAACATTTTTTGGCAAAAATATTTTTAACGTACATTGCCACGCAACTATTGTCGACACGCAGCGAATGCAGCGAGCTTTGTGAATACATTTCCGGGACTAAATCATTCCAAACAGATGTAGGAGAAAACGTTATGCAAAATAGATTGTATGATTTATTATTTTTAAACTCATTTAATTATTACAGCAATTTAAATAATATTTTTTTTTAAAATAAAAGGAAAAATAAAAAAACTAACTTTTGTTTTTTTGCAACTAAAATTTCATTCTGCCTAAATGATGTGAAATGGCGACACAACTTGAACTAAAACGTTATAAATAACGGCGTAGAGCGTAGCTATCTATAAGTAACTTCGACTTTTGATTACACAACACCATTACTTTTGGTGAGTTTTCACAAATATAATGCGAGCCGGCGACAAAACTTAAATTTTAAAACGTAATATCTCAATATATATCGATAAAATAACTTCGACCTTTTGTTATCATCTCAAATTATTCAATATATATCGATAAAATAACTTCAACCTTTTTTTATCATTTCAAATTATCGCCATACTAGTGTTGTAAAAAGTTAGTTTTACTTTTACTTAACCTAATAAAAGTAACGAATTTCGGATTACTTTTACTTTTCTCGACTTTTTTACTCGACTTTTCAAATTTCAATTATTTTTACTTTTACTCTCACTCGGATTTTTTCTTGCAAATATTTAAATTATTTCAAGTAAAATTTAAATAATTTCAACGAGTAGGTTCCCTATGGGCTTGTTGTACAATGAGTGACAGAAAAAGCTTTTTAAGTCGTTAACACGCTAAACATAATTTATTTAGACCAAAAAACTTATTAAAATGAAAATTTCTACATAAAAATAGCAAAACACCTTGGAACAGAGCTCTGTAGTTCCGATAACCAGTATTCTGCTTTGTTTTAAAATTACTTTTATTATATTTTTACTCTACACTTTTTGCCTAAAAAAATAGGTCTTATTTTTACTTTACTTTAATAAAATTGTAGCTGTTACTTTTACTTTACTTAAAATTGAAAAAATCACTAATTAATTACTTAATTTAAATTAAAATTTTTCAAATCACTTTCACTTTCATTACTTTTTACAACACTATACACCATACCTGAGACAATTACTGTGAAATAAAATCTAGCCCTCAAAAAAAAGCAAACCCTTTTATTACAACCGTTGAATTCGAAGCAGGGGCCTATTTTAAAAAAAATTACATGTAATTGTTACTTAACAGATATTTTTCTTTTGTATTTTTAATTAAAGCTATTGCGTTTAGAAATTAAAAAAAATTACAAATTTGTAAATTTCTGAATTCTACAGTTACGTACTTATTTTTTAATTAAAGGCAAATAAAATCTAGCTGACCGCGATATTTGCAGTATTGAATCTACTATTTAACAAGAAAAACATTCAAAATTTTTGCACTAAAGCGGATTAATAACAAAGATTAAAACCTGTATTTTAATAATTATTTATCAAATTATTTATTTGAAACCTAAATGCAAATTTTTTAAGGGCTAAAGTTGGTAAATTTTTGTATATATTGTGAATAAAGGTGGAATTAAAAAAAATCTGCGTGTCTGCGTTCTTATTTGTTTTTTAAAAAAAAGTCATTACCGCACAATTTTAATTGGTTCCCTCATGTCTGCATTCTAATTTTCAGCGTCAGCCAGAGATAATTCAACCATAATTAAATAATGACAATAAAAATGCGTTTATTGATATGCAATTACATAGATTTTTATAAAATAGGCCTCAGCCAGAGTTGTAGGCGGCCTGGCCTGGGGTGGGCTGAGCTGTTTTGGCGGTTTTTAAACCATTGTGAACAAAGGTGCTATTTTTATAATAAGTTTTTTTGGTGTAATTCATAATCGGATATTTAATTTGTAATATGAACGGTTCAAATCATAAAAAAGCATGTTCTAAAAGTATGTTAAAGGACCATTTTTTTTATCCACCATAAATATATATTGTTATATCTCAATTTGCTTATTTAATTTTAAATTTAACATAATATAATACATACTATGCCCTTGATGGTTTTTTTATAATAACAATTGCAATAGTTATCGAAACAAACAATGAAAGAAAAGGGGCCAAAAAATTAATAGAAGGAGGCGAAAATTTTTTTTAAATCTAAAAAAATGCATAAATGGTAAAAACAAAATATAAAAACCTGGGGTCGCATTCTGACGCGCGATTAAAAGTTATCCCGTGATAACTTTTTTTTACGTGCGTAATGGATGCGAGTTAAAAATCAATTTTAAAACCGGAGTAAATTTTATCTTTTTTTTTAACAATAAGAATTTATCCAATTCAAGAGGTGGATAAATATTTTCTCTTGTGGGATTGATTTAATAAAAAATAAAATACGCGCATTGAATATTTTTTTATTTTGCGCGAGGTGGTTTTGCGGCGCGAGAAAAAAAAATTAAAAAAAATTCATTGTAATCATTTTCTCTCCCATATGCGGCAGTTTTATTTATTTACAATATATATTTCTTTTTGTTTTATTTTCATTGGAATGGATTTATCGGGGTAAATATAAGTGTTTTTTTCAGAATGCGACCCCTGGGCAGGTATTTTGACCCGCGTTTAAAACTTATCCTGGGATAGTTTTATTTACGTACTTAAGGATGCGAGAGAAAAATCAATTTTATCTAGGTTAAAGTCGGGATAATTTTTTTCTACTGTTTTAAGGATAAAAATTTATCCAACTCTAGAGGTGGATAAAATTTATCCCGTAGGATTGATTTAATAAAAAATAGAATACGGGCATTGACTAAAATTTTCATTTTGCGCGAGGTGGTTTTGCGGTGTAGGACAAAAAAAGAAAAAGAATTCATTGCATTGATTTTCGCTCCCATATGCGGCGGTGTTAATAATTCACAATATATATATATATTAATTTTTTTATTTTCATTGGAATGGATTTATTGAGGTAAACAAGTGTTGCGTCAGAATGAGACCCCTGGATGGCGAAAAAGTAATATTAATAACAAAGAGTTGATTTAAAAACTTAATTCAGATAGCCGATTTGATAGTACATCTACTGCATTGTAGCAAGAATACATAACAAAGAATGTATCACTGTGTATTAAATTTCATCCCTATCCGTGCATCGTTTTGAACAAAACTTAACCCGAGGGGGTTAAATTTGACCCCCCATGGGGCTAAATTTAATCCCTTGGGGGATTAAATTTGACCAACATTTGACCCCCAGGGTTAAAATTTAACCTCCCGGTGCCGGGGGGTCAAATTTAGCCCCTCTTCTTTGCCACAAAAAAAGGCGGTAAATAAAAAAAAATCACGAATACAACAGCCGACAGGAAATGACAAAATATCATAAAATAAATCATTAAGAAGTATTAGATTGGTCAATTATTTTCTCATTTAGTTATTTTAAAGAAGAAAATCATGGTATGTAAAGTCTAGGCAGTGATAAATTAGCATCTGACATATGCTGTTGCTTACAAAAAAAAGTAAACAATATGAATATAATTTTGTTTTATTCGGTGAACCGGTTTAGAACCTAGTTTTAGTTCCAGTAGATAGATAAAATGGCAATAAAAAAACAATTTGCTAATTTACTACAGGTTATATATGTCCACCTTGGAGTGGTCTACATCTTATTTCTGTCTAAACATACTCTTTTTAGTTCTATTGTTAGAGGGTTTTTCATCACTAGTTTATCACTTTAAAATTAAATCTTAAGAATTAAAAATAAAAAAGTAGACCATATAAATAATAATTTTTTTTATTCAGTAAACTGATTTCACAACCTAGTTGTTGTTCCATAAAACGGATAGAATGGCAAATGAAAAAAGCATATGCTAATTTACGATTGGGGGAACTTAGATCCTGGAGTCTTTAGATCCTTGGCAGATGGCGTCAAAATTAAACAGCCTAAGCCTAAATCTAACCCTAAGCCTAAGCCTAAGCCTAGAAATCGGTCGGTGTCGGTGGACGGTGTCGGTGTACTTTCCAGTTTGCTTCAAAATGACGCCACTCAAAGGCAAAGATCTAAGGACTCCAGGATCTAAGTTCCCGTTACCCTAATTTACTACAGGTTACACACGTCCACCTTTGAGTAGTCCACATCTTATTTCTGTCTAAAAATATTTTTGGGGGAAAATCGCTCTTCTGTTTGAGCATTTTTCATCTCTAGGTCTAGTCCTTCACTGTTTAAATTAAATCTTAAAGATCAAAATAAAAAAAGTAGACCATATGGATAATATTTTTTTTATTCAGTGAACCGATTTCACAACCTAGTTGTAGTTCCAAAAAATTTACAATCTAAGTAGTAGATCATTAACATGTCTACTAATCTAATATATTTAGTGATTTTACGAAGTAGATAATTAGTGTTTTTGTGTTTTTCTGTTTTTTTAATTTATAAATCAATCAAAATTTTCTTATTCTGGCCTTTTGTAAAAATTTTGACCTTTTGAATTAAATAAATTCAAGAGCATTAAGAATGAACAAGGTTATGCGCAAATTATTCAGGGGTCACATTCTGAAGAAACCCTTATATTTACCCCGATAAATCCATTTTAATGAAAATAAAAATAATAAATATATATTGTAACTAAATGAACCTGCCGCATATGGGATAGAAAATGATTGCAATGATTTTTTTTTCTCACGCTGCAAAACCACCTCGCGCAAAATAAAAATTTTAATCAATGCGCGTACTTTATTTTTTATTCAATTAATCCTACCGGAGAAAATATTTAACCACCTCTCGAGTTGGATAAATTCTTATTCTTAAAAGAATAGAAAAAATTTAACCCGATTTTTACCTAGGTAAAATAGATTTTTCACTCGCATCCTTAAGCACGTAAAAAAAGTTACCTGGGGCCTATTTCATAAAGAATTCTGTAATTGTAAATTAATAAACGCATTTAATTTCTTCTTATTTTATTAATTAAAAAATACGTACGTAACTTTGAATTTGTGGAATTTACAGACATGTAATTTCTTAAATTCTAAACGCAATTTTATTAATATACTTTTTAATTAAAAATACAAAAGAAAAATATGCCTTAATTAATTTACAGCGGTAAATTAATTACATGCAATTTTTATGAAATAGGCCCCTGGGGTAACTTTTAACCGCGCGTCAGAATGCGACCCCAGATCTTTTATGGTATATACGATATACTCAAGCCAAAAATTTTTCAGCGTTTTTTAAATAAAACTGGGGAAATCTCAAAAAAAAAACCCCATAACTCCCTTTATAACGAATTCTGGGTTTATTGAAAGTTTTAAGAAAATGCGCGTTAACCTCCCATCCTGCCCACCTATTGGTACAAAAATTGATCGATTGATTGATATATGGACCTATTGATCCATTCACCAACTTTTTCACTCCAATTCGCAAGTTAAAGTATGCAAGTTATAAAATACATACTATAAACCTAAAATAAAACATAAAAAATTTTCATGCAGATCCACTCGTAGCAAAGAAATTGTACTAAAATGGCAGAGTCTAAAAATAAAATCCTTCAGGCTGAAATTCAGGGCGTTACCGTTCGCCGTCAGAAACAAATTAAGAATGAACGCTTGGGAATAAAAATAATAAAAAAAAGTTTTCAGAGATGATGCAACCAATTATTATTAAGTTGCGTCAGGTGTTTCTCTTCACGTGATATTTTCTCGAAGAACGAGTGGTTACTTTATCACCTAGTCAATTTCACCCTGATAGAATTCATCTTTAGTATTGAAGTTTTAAACGTCAAAAAAAAGAGAAGAAAATAACACATATTAGTAAACAACTAAAAGACTATTGCAAAACCAAATATAAATCCGCCACCAAAGCTTTATATTCATAATGTGTGTTGTGTACAAACACTAGTGATCTTCTTGATTCGATCTTGATGTAAACTATACGTATACCACCCATACCATGTGAAATAACCATTTAATTTATATGAAGTATATTTAAGGGTAATTTAAAATACGCAACATACATAAAACTAAATAAAAATTAGTTTTTCCTACGTTTTCTTGCCAACCATTATTAAAGAACGTGGTTAAATTTTGAAATTCATGTTTATCTTCTTCTTTTACTTTTTATTAATATTATTATTCCAACGTTCAATTCTTAAAATCGACATTCCTGTTTTGTTACTGATTGATCAAAATTAAACATGAGCTCATTGGAAAGAAGAAAAAATTACGGAACTTTTTTTAGGAGCCAGTTTTTTTATTTCGGTCCTTGATATTGATTTATTAATGAAAATAATAAATTGAAAAATAACAAAATAAAAATTTCTGACCGCACAGTAACAGCCTTCCAGCAACTGCAAACATTTTACAGAGCAGAGCGAACACCCCTCAAAGAAACTGCACAATAAACGCAGAAGGCTGGGAAGGCTGTGCTCGGTTTCTAATTGATGGCGGAAACCGCACCAGTTCCCAGCACCATGTACTTTACGGGCGTCATTAGTACTAAAGCTAAAGCTAAAGTGCTTTAGTACTAAAGGGTTTTTTGGGCTTAGTACTAAAGCTAAGGCGCGGCTAAACTGAAATTAGCTGGCAAAAGCTCGGCAAAAGGTATGGGCCCGGCAAAACGTTAGCTTTTGCCAGGAAAATAAAAAATCACCCAAAATGATTGGTCAAAAAAATGACCAAAAAACCAAAAAAAGTGTTCACCAATCAAAAACATAATTATTTAATGAGATTTCTATCGATGAAGTGGAGAAGAATGATGGGGTCCTTTAACCCCAAAATTTTGAACCTCCCTCCTAGACAAAAATCGAGTTCCCCTCAGAAAAATTCTTCTTTTTAATCTGGGTCCCCTCCAAAATTTTTATCTGACACCTCTAAAATATTTTGTTTTGAAAATCGACAAGACACACCCTGACCCTCTTTTAAATTTCAAAATTTTCCATACATCCTTCCCAGAATTTAAGATGCAATTTACCGCCGGTAACCAACCATTTCAACCCCTTCCCTCACTCTTAGCTGCCTATGCTTATATAAACTTGAATATACTATATTTTTACTTTAAAAGAAACATGAGTGAATATTTTAAACAATAATGCTACTTAACAATGCAATGCCAAGAATTACCTTAAAAAAAAGATAATTTTTAAAATTTAGGAACATTTCCATATTTGTCAGTTTGGCAAAAGCTAAGGCAAAAGTGCTTTAGTACTAAGCCTTTTTTGGGCTTAGTACTAAAGCTAAGGCTAAACGATTTTTGAACCTTTAGTACTAAAGCTAAGGCGCGGCTAAAATGAAATTTCCCGGCAATGCACACCTGTAATGTACTTCAACCGCGCGGAAAACGTGGAAAACAACAAAGGACTCTTAATCCTTGCATTACTGATGAAACAATCAAATTAAAGTTTTATTAAAAAAAACAATTAATTGCAATTATGGACGGCGCGAGAACGCCACGCCGCGGTTTAGCCCCACACAACCGTGCCAACTATAAGCAGAGAACGTGGGTAAACTTTGTAATTAATGTTCATCATCTTCTTTTTAATATTATTATTTTCGGGCGGTCATCCCATGGCGGGCAATTTGGGGCCCACATGGACCCGCCCACGAGGGGTGAAAGACTCACTTTAACATTACAAAACAATGTAAAGTTGTTAGTGCACTTCAGGCTTAGGCTTAGGCTTAGGCTTAGTGTTATCCTAAGCCTAAGCCTAAGCCATTTAAAAGTTAAAACTAACAACTTTATATTGTTTTGTATTGTTAAAGTGAGTTTTTCACCCCTCATGGGCGGGTCCATGTTGGGTCCGAATTGGTCCATGGTCCATGGGAATTACCGTTAGCCTTATTTTCGGTCCTAGAGTTGAAGTAGTTCATGGAAAAGTGAATTCACGGGGAATCAATTAAAAAATTGTTGGATGTGTTGGCAGCTTCTAATTTTCAGCGCGCTAATTTTTAAGCGCGCTGAAAAATCATTTTTTAAACACGGTTAAACTAAACGGAAACGCCTTTTTTGGTCAGCTAAACAGTTTTAAACGCCTTTTTTGTATTTCCTAAGCCTAAGCAAAACCTAAAAATCAAGCTAAACTTTATCATGATAAAGTTTCAGATTTTTTAGCGCTTGAGCTTGATGTTCTGATTTCGGGTGGTGATTCTAACTATAGTATTGTTGACATATGCTTTATTTGTGAAACATGGCTCACTGAAACAACTACTAATGAAATGATCACAAAAATAGAGAATTTAATGTTTATCGAAGGGATCGACAGCAGCGACGAGGAGGTGGAGTAGTCCTATTGATTCTAGGAAATTTGAACGCCAGCACTTGATCGCCGAGCATTTGACCGCCAGCATTAGAACGCCGCGCACTTGAACGCCGAGCATTAGACCGCCGAGCATTAGACCGCCGTAGTACGCGTTGTTTTAAAAAGGACGTTAAAACTCCCAGCCAAGGTGGTATAAACTTCCCCCAAAGAATAAAAAAACTTAATAGAATATAAAAAATGTTTTTAATATAATATTTAAACAAAGCAATGTTGTTTTAACAAAAAACGATAAGTCAAAAATTTATATTTTTTCTTGAAATTAAAGAAAAAAACTTAGTAAACGGTTAGTTTTTTAATAATTTAAACCTGTTTTTTCTAAGCCTAAGCGAAACCTAATCATCAAACTAAATTTTTATGATAAATTTATATTTAACGGGGGTTTTTTTCAGATAACTATTTTTTCCTAAGCCTAAGCAAAACCTAAAAATTAAACAAAAAGTTTATACTTAATAGTTTGTTTTGCAAAGACAAAAAAAAACACTAAAACTTTTTAGTTTTGGGGAGTTTATACTGTCGTAGTGCTGTGTTGATATGTCTCTGCAGGTTGCGGAAACCAAAAATTTGCATAAAATTTATATGCAATACTGCGGCGTTCTAATGCTTGGCGTTCTAATGCTCGGCGTTCAAGTGCGCGGCGTTCTAATGCTGGCGGTCTAATGCTCGGCGATCAAGTGCTGGCGTTCAAATTTCCGGACACCGTCCTATTAATTAAAAAATATTTTAGATAGTAGAGCCCTTGGCCCGGTATACAGACAGCCCCCCCCCCTTATTTTGGATTTGCCCCCCCCCCTCCATCGCCCCCGCCAAAAAATAAAAAAATACCCTAAAATTATGACGCCATTTTTGACCTATGATGACGCCATCATCGCGAATTTTTTGCAGTTTTTAGCCTATTTCAATGTATTTTAAGCCATTTTAGACCTATTTTTACCCTATTTCCGCTTTTTTTGTCCCTGTTTGGCTTTTGCCTTCTTTTTTTCTCTTTTTTCTCCTTTTTTTTTCTTTCCCCCCTTCTTACCCCCACCCGTTTTCTTCCCCCCCCCGTTTCAAAAAAGTTGCCCCCGTGCCCCCCCCCCCAGTTTTGAATTGCCCCCCCCCCGTTTTAACCCCCGGGGGGGGGCCGTGCACAGGTCTGGTAGTTGAAGTTGAAATGGAGGAAAAGTACAATGCAATAGAACTAGTAGCTGTTGACATTATTCTACAAAAGTCATCTAAACTGAGATTCATTGGTATTTACAGAGAACCTAGTACTAGCAAAGAAAAAGACAATCTAATATTTGAGCTAATCAGGAACTTGACAGAAAACTTTGTAGGAACCATTGTTTTTACTGGAGATTTCAATCTGCCAGGGGTAGATTGGTCTTCAAATAAAATAACTTCAAACACGCAAAATGAAAATAATTGGTTTGAGTTTCTTATTGAGCTAGGTATGTATCAGCTTGTTTCACAAACAACTCGTGGGAATAATTATCTGGATCTTTTGTTCACAAACGAAAGAGAAATTTTCAATAATGTCACTGTTGCGCCCAGTTTTTCAGAATCAGATCATGACACTATTTTATCTGAAATTAATCTTAAAATATTTGACAGTCCTAAAAATAAGATTCAAAACTACATACCTGATTTTTTAAAAGCAGATTATGATATGCTAAGTTTATACTTATCTACAATCAACTGGAAAATTTTATTTGAGGAATGTGGCACAGTAGAAAATGCTTGGCAGAGATTCAATGATATTTTGTTGTTAGGAATCAATAGACATGTCCCTGGAAAAAAATTATTTACAAACAAAAAAAAAAATTGTACAATATCCAATACATATAAGAAAAATACAAAATCAAAAGAAAAAACTTTGGCATAAGCGTAATCATAGGTGTTTTTGGGGGGGACAGAGGGGTGCACCCCCCCCTAGAGGCAAAATTTTGGACCCCCCCTAGAAAAAATTCAGGGGCCCCCCCCTCCCCCCCAAAGCTTGAGAGCGATCCGGCCTGACCCCTCCCCCTAGCGAGGCTGACCCCCTCCCCCTGACCAATTTAGAAATATAATTTTTTATTTACTGTCAAAAACACGGGTTTTTAGTTAAAAACAGTGTTTAAATACACTTTTTAGGCCTAAATAGGCTGTTTTAATACATGAAATTCAATATTAGACCTTAAAACACTTAAATTATTGAGTTAAAAAAATTTTGCTAAAAAATTGGACCCCCCCTGACACCCCCCTAAATTTGAAATCTCGCACCCGGGGTCGAGCCCCCTAAAAAGCCAGGGGGGTCCGCCAGGACCCCCCTGGACCCCCCCCCGAAAAAATTTTGGCCTTCCACCCGAGGGTGGACCCCCCCCCCTAGCGGACCTGACCAAAAACACCTATGAGCGTAATATTGATGAAAAATCAAGATCAGAGTACAAAAAAATTTGCAAAATATACAAAAATAAAGTTAGAGATTTTAACACTAATAAAGAAACAAAAATTTTAAATTCTGGGGGTTTAAACAATTTTTATAAATTTGTTAATAGTAAAATCAAAACAAAACAAACTATCCCACCAATTAAAAGAGACAATGGGACATTTGTAACTGAAGACTGAAAAAGTTGAAATTTTGGAAATTATTTTGCTTCTGTTTTTACTGATGATGATAATACTTTGCCAAATTTTAATCCACCAAACATTGGATAGTTGGACAACATGGTATTTACCACAAAAAATGTATTTAAGGTCCTAAAAAAGCTCCCAAACAAATTGTCTCGAACACCTGACTGTTTTCCAGCTTACTTTTTAAAACTCTTGGCTAAAGTTATTGCTGAAACTTTGGCAATGATCTTTCAGATGTCTTTTGATTTTGGATAATTTTCTTATATGTATTGGATATTTACAATTTTTTTTTTGTTTGTAAATAGTCTTTTTTCAAAAGGACATGTCTATCTAATTCTAACAACAAAATATCATTGAATCTCTGCCAAGCATTTTCTACTGTGCCACATTCCTCAAAATAAAATTTTCCAGTTGCATTGTAGATAAGTATAAACTTAGCATATTACAAAATCTGCTTTTAAAAAATCAGGTATGTAGTTTTCTAATCTTATTTTTAGGACTGTCAAATATTTTAAGATTAATTTCAGATAAATAGTGTCACTACCGACTTGAAAAACTGGGTGTAAAAATAGCCACATTATTGAAAATTTCTCTTTCGTTTGTGAACAAAAGATCCAGATAATTATTCCCACGAGTTGTTTGTGAAACAAGCTGATACATACCTAGCTCAATAAGAAACTCAAACCAATTATTTTCATTTTGCGTGTTTCGAAGTTATTTTATTTGAAGACCAATCTACCCTGGCAGATCGAAATCTCCAGTAAAAACAATGGTTCCTACAAAGTTTTCTGTCAAGTTCCTGATTAGTCTAAATATTAGATTGTCTTTTTCTTTGCTAGTACGAGGTTCT
>JASAMX010018917.1:0-35425 GCA_030248175.1 Microlaimidae sp. YZB2_3 | reverse complement strand
ATGGGTATACTGCCTGTCAAAAAAGGCTTCTTTCTGAAGAAATTAGAGCCAAACTTTCCACTATACATTCCTTGGAAAATCAACTATCTTCTACCGTTTCTGCACTTCGCGATAAAATTCATTTTTTTGATTTTAATCATTTGGCTCAGAAAATGTCTATATCCATTAATAAACGTCTCAAAAAACAAAGAATTATACAGTCTTCCAAATTCGAGAATCTACAAAAAGAACAAGCTCAAATTTCCCACAATCCACAAGTCGTTATCCGCAATCTATCATCGTTTGTTTTAACCCCTGCCCACAAAAAAGTTTTATCTCGTGGTCTTAACTTTTCGCTACCTCCCAAAAAGCTTTCAGAACCTGATTATTTCCTTCCTTTTGAATTACTTTACAGATCAGTTCAAAAACTTCCCGTCTATAAAGGAAACCAAGATTTTATCAAAACGTCTATCAAGGAAATTTCAATGTCTTCATTTTATCAATATAATGATTCATCTCGTCCTCAAGTTTTATCAAAGGTTGAGCTAGAAGCATTAGAAGATTTAAAATCTCAAAAGAATCTCATTATTCAAATATCTGACAAAGGTAACACCGTGGTTTTACTTGATCGTCCGCTTTATCTTAATAAAATGTTTGATATTCTGTCAGATTCCAGTAAATTCGAAGAAATTAGAATAAAAGAAAACTCTGTAAGAGACAAAAGATTTAATTTCGTCCTGAATCATGAAGACAAATTTCGTTCATCACTACGAGATTTTCGAAAGCAAAAAGTGATCACTGAGGAAGAGTTTTATCGTCTTTCCCCTTCAGGTTCTTTGCCAGGAAAACTCTATGGTCTTTCAAAAATTCACAAGAATAATGTTCCACTACGCCCTATCTTATCAGCTATAGGAACTGCGTCTTATCGTTTAGCCAAATTTCTTGTTCCAGTTTTATCTGCATGTACAACAAACCAATATTCCGTCCAGGACTCTTTTTCTTTTGCCAAAGAGATCTGTAATTTATCACCTGAAAAATTTCCGTCCAATGAACTTTTTATGGCCAGTTTCGATGTAGAATCTCTTTTCACCAATATTCCTTTAGACGAAACTATAAATATTTGTTCTAATTTTATATTCAATAGCGAAAATTGTCCTTCTGGTTTTACCAATGAAAAAGTTCTCAACAATTTTATAAAGCTAGCTGTTCAAAACAATATCTTCCTTTTTGACTCCAAACTTTTTCGTCAACTGGATGGAGTAGCAATGGGGTCGCCTCTAGGACCAACACTTGCTAATGCTTTTATGTGTTACCATGAGAAGATCTGGTTAAATGAATGTCCTACTGAATTCAAGCCTGTCTTTTACCGTAGATACGTTGATGATTGTTTTATCCTATTTCGTTGTCAGTCTCATGTCAGTCTGTTTTTAGAATTTTTAAATTCCCGTCATAAATGTATTAAGTTTACATGTGAAAAAGAGTCTAAATCTGTTTTACCTTTCTTAGATATGTCCGTCAGTAGAAATAACAATGTTTTTACAACATCTGTATATAGGAAGCCAACATTTAGTGGCGTTTATTCGAGTTATGAGAGTTTTATTCCAGTTTCTTGTAAATTTAGTCTTGTTTTTAGTCTTTTGCATAGGTCTTATCATCTATCATCAACATATACACAGTTTCATAAAGAAATCCAAGTTTTAAAATCTCTTTTATGTAAAAATGCTTATCCTGTTGGTTTTATCGATTCTTGTATAAGAAAGTTTCTTTGTAAAGTATTTTCTGTTAAAACCAATGTAGCTTTAACTGTTGAGAAAATACCACTATATATTGTTTTACCATATACTGGTGTTAGTTCCGCACGCGTTAGTTCTAATCTTAAAAAACTGTTTTACCGTTTTTTCCCTCAAGTTGAGCTTAAAATTGTGTTTAAAACTTCTGTCCGTTTAACAAACTTTTTTCCATATAAGGACAAGATCCCGTTTGATTTGAGATCTAGTGTTGTATATAAATTTACGTGTAGTGGGTGCAATTCCACTTACTGCGGCCAAACGGTTCGCCACCTTGGCACTAGAATCTCAGAACATATAGGAATCTCTTCCAAAACTGGTAAAAAGATTGTTCCAAAAGATTCCGTTGTATTTGATCATGTTGTTTCATGTAATATGCTTAAGAATTATCCAACGTCTAAGGATTTTGCTGTTTTATGTTCCGCTTCTAATGAGTTTAATCTGAGAGTAAAAGAAAGTTTATGTATAAAGAGGGATAGTCCTGTTTTAAATAAGAATGTTGCCAGTGTTAATTTAAGCTTGTTTTAGCAATTTTTTGTATTTTAATATATTTTGTAGTAGTAAATTCCTTTTGTCTTAATTGTTTGTCTAACTGTCGGTAGTCCATAACCGGTTTTAATTCGCGCAGTTTATGTTCTTCTATTTTATGTACATTCTTCTGTATATGTTTTTAATTTATCACAAACTTCTACTTCATTTTGTATGTTTTATCAAGTTTTGTAAATTCATTTCACTAGTTTCTTTTTCTATTCTTGTAATTATGTATTATTTACTTAACTTTAATACTTATTATTTATTTTCTTAATTTGTAGTATTTTTTTGTAAATTCACTTATAATTATTTAATTTTAGATGTAATTGAAAATGGCTGAAGAAACAGCCGAAAGCTTTTACGTACGATGTCTTTATCAATAAACGTTTTAACTTACATACTTCTTGCTATTGTAAAGTTACATTATAATATTACGTTTTAAATTACCGATATTTAAGATTTTAAAGTTTTTTTATTTATTTCTAAACTATAGTTATTGACCAAATAAATGACTGGCTTATGTTTTGGAAAATAATTTAATAAAGAATACAATACGATATCCGTACGATTTAAAATATCTTACCACTTCGACTTTTGGTAAATCACCATCAACCATTGTTAATTTTTTAGGAGTAGAATTTTTCGCAAATATAAAATAACATCATTGCGGTTTGTTAAGAAGTTACCTCAAATGTAAACAAAAATATTTCAGAAATTACTACTGCGATCGGTACCAAATTTTACCGTAAGAATAAGATTAATAATTATAGTAAATGGAGTCTAGGCCTTCCGGTACGCATAAACAAGTGGAATTAATAACTAAGGAATAATGCTAGATTAATACAGTTAGACATTTTTTATTAATTTTTATGCTAATTTACATTTTATTGTTATAAGCTGTATCAAGAAAGATTTTTTATTTTAAAATAACTCTTAAATAAAATAACATAATATTCAAAACAGTGGCGGGCCCAGGATGTGATTTCGGGGGGGGGGGGGCGGTCTGGGGGGGCACGCACTACTAACCATGAAGGGGTCTGGTGGTGTCAGAGGGCGGAGCCTCTTGTCAGGAGAGTCCGGGGGGCAGAATGCCCCCCGGGGGAGAAAATTTTTAATTTAAGGCGCTAAAATACACTAAAAATTCTAATTCCCGATGATACTTATTACAAAATTTAAGGTTTTTTTATACCTACACATTTAAAACATGTGTTTAAAAAGGTAATTAAAGGATAATAGTGTTTATAGTAGTTTTATTAAACTGTATACCTTAACTACTGAACGGGATAATCGATTTGTAATTGAAAAACTAAGATAAATTATCAACTTAAACCACCCGCGTAGCGGGAAAATTTTGCTTTTTTGACTATTAATATGCTTTTGGAAGGCATCAGGAAAGTTTCTGTGTTAACAAAAAAGAAAAAATCTTTTTTCTTCCAAAATTCAAAAAACGTAAGAGTCCCCCCTTATAAAAAAATCCGGCTTCGCCGGATTTCGGGGTGGGGGAGGGGGAGGCGGCCGCCCCACCCCCACCCCCTCCCCCTGGGCACGCCACTGATATAAAAACTAACTGGCCATATAAAGCGGGGGCAGTTTTGCCCCTTTAAGCACATAAGCACAGTAGGCTTCAAGCGTATTGTGTACAGCGCATTTTGTTTCAATTAAATACTTCTTTAAAAATGTTAATAATTTTATTGAAATTAAATTATAATAGTTTCCAACTATACTGTTACTGCTCCGTTAAGTAAAACTTAACGATTGATATTTGCTGGTTGAAATGCGGCATGGGTAAGGATAGACTTTCAGAAGAGAAAAATTTTGTTCTAAAGTTTAGTGGCTGAATGGACCGAAATCAACAACCTACTGTGCTAAAAATTGCCCACGCCGATTGATCCCCCTCGATTATAGGTGGGCAGCCTCCGGATTTTCGGGGGTTATACCCGACCCCCGAAATTTGGAAGGAGGGGTGTCCTCAAAATTTTTTTTGGGGTATACTTGAAATATCCCATTTTTAGCGTTTTTAGTATAAGGACCTCTTAAATTTTAGGGGGGGGGGGGGCGTCCGGGATACCCCCAAATTTTAAAGGGGGAGGGTGGTGTCGGCTATAATCGGTATTTGTTTTTGAGGGAGGGGATATATAACCCCCCTGCCCACCCATGCCCTTGATTAAAACTCGTGATTCGTTTTGTTCCATTTTGCTAGCTATGACGGCTATTGAAAGATTTGTTAAGCGTTATACCTGTCCGTCCAGTCGTTAGATCACTAGAAAGGGTTGGGAGTGGTGGTGGGAATATCGAAGGGCACCAACCACTGAGAAACTGGCTCTTTAAAAGTTAAAAAGGATGGGGATTTGAAACCATTTTGGCTTTTTATTTGAAGGGTCCACCCTGAGTCAACCAGTTTAAAACTTAAAGAAAAGGTCATGAAACTAGATTTTTGTTGTTTCAAATTATTGATTTAAGTTTTTATAAGACCAACTATTTAATTTAGTAAAATATAAAAAATGTTATTTAAAGTATAAAAATTGTACAAACTAATGTTTAATACTGCAAAATTAAATTGTGTTTGTGAGAGTAAATTATATAAACCTAAATATTATCTAAAAAGGGGAAGGACACATTTACGAATTTCAAATAGGGTTAGGGTGTCAAAATCATATTTGGAAAAAACGATTTTTTTTGGGAGAAATGTAAAGGTTTTATTTTTAAAGCACTTTCTGATTTTTTTGCTGATTTGTTGAAACAGATTCTGCATGTAATATAAGTATTTGTGGCTTGTAACTTTGATTCAAAATTCACAACACCATTTTGTAAATAAATTTATCTACCGAAATTCTAACTAAAACTTGCATAATATCACACAATACACTATCTATTAACAGTGGAAAACGAACTATCAGTGGGAGTTCTTTTTCCCTCGTCATCCGTATCTTCCTCTGAAAAGTATTCCCTGTCCTTCGAACCGGCGCCCCTTTGTTGCGCCGACGAATGTTTGTTTGAGTGTTTGTTCGCTCGTTTGTCTGCCGGCGGAGGTTTGTCGTCGGCGATGATGTCTGTCGGGTTGAGTATGTAGGAGTCGGCTTTGGTCATGGACGACTCAGTGATAGCTTGAAGTTGGGCGGCTGAGAGGGATGGCTCCACCTCTTCCCCGCCCAAAATGCTCCGCACGGCGCTGAAGAGCTTTCTGCTCTGATTGGGCGGTTGGGAGCCGTCTACGTTGTAATTGGACGAGTCCAGAATCCGCAACACGCCCCAAGAATCCGATGACGAATCGCCTTGTTCTTTTATTCTGTTGGCTGTTTCTACAAGAAATTTTTTTATAATGCTTAACATTTCATCAAATAATAATTAATAGAATTATTTTTTCAATAAAAACAAACAAACAAAACCTTTAGTTTTTTTCTATGACATCTGATATTCAATGCAAAGGTGCCCTAGAATAGGTGAACAGCCTCCCGGATTTTTGGTGGTTTATTAAAAAATGTTTTTAGGCTATACTATAACCCAAATGCACCTCTTTTAGCGTTTTTAGTACTGGAACCCTCAAAATTTTACTAAATTTTTGGGGGGTATCCAGGGTATCTTCAAATTTTAGGGGGAGGAGTGTCGGCAGTTTTGAGATTTTTAGGGAGGTATAAGGTATAACCATACATGAACAAGAAAAGGAGGGGGTAGGGTCCCTAGCCTCGAAATTTTACCCCCCCCCCTCTCACCCCTAACCCTCCCCTAAAATTTGAAATCTGACCTCCTCTCCCCCATAGATGTTTTTGGTCAGGTCCGCTAGGGGGGATCGACCCCCGGATGAAAAGCCAAAATTTTTTAGGGGGGTCCAGGGGGGTCCGGACCCCCCCCCCGGCTTTTTAGGGGAGGGGGGTCGACCCTGGATGCGAGATTTCAAATTTGGGGGGGTCAGAGGGGGTCCTATTTTTTGACAAAGTTTTTTTAAATCGATAATTTAAGTGTTTTTAGGTCTAATATTGAATTTTATAAATTAAACAGCCTATTTAGGCCTAAAAAGTGTATTTAAACACTGTGTTTAACTAAAAAACCGCGTTTTTGACAGTAAATAAAAAAAATACTTCTAAATTGAAAGGGAGGGGAAAGAGGAGTCAGCCTCGTTAGGGGGGGGGTCAGGCCGGCCCGCTCTCGAGCTTTGGGGAGGGGAGAAGTGGGGGCCTGGATTTTTTTCTAGGGGGGAGGGAGCGCGAGCGGGGTCCGAAATTTTGGCTCTGGAGGAAGAGGGATGGACCTCTCTGTCCCCCCTTCCAAAAACATCTATGCTCTAACCCCTAAAAAAAATTTAGGTAATTTTTTTATACTAAATTTTCTTCAAAAAAAGTAAATTTTAGCACAAATTCTTGTTTTTATACTTTTTTATACCAAAATATTGCTTTTTATTCAATAAAATGTTGTATTATTTCAATAAAAACAATTATTAAACCTAGGGGGGTCCAACCCTCCTGGGACCGCCCTCCTAGATTTTGAAATGTCATTTACACGAGCTAAAGACCCCCTTAGCTTTAGTGATGGTGTTCATCTATGGGTATAACCATGGGTGGGCAGCCTACCAAATTTTGGGGTGTATAGCCGACCCCAAAATTGCGGGAGTTTCCGAAAGTTTTTTTGAGGGTATACCTGAAATACCCCATTTTCAGGGTTTTTAGCATTGGTACGATCCAAATTTTAGGGGTTGGTGTCCGGGGTACCCCCAAATTTCAGGGGGGTGGGTGTCGGCAATAATCGGGAGTTTTTTAAGAGGGGGTTAACCCCCCCCCCCCTGCCCACCTATGTGCCCTAGGGAGAGGAGGGTTGTGTACTTCTTTATAATATTTTGTTATTTTACCTTCGGATTTTAATAGTTGAGCAGACAATTTGCAGTAGGTGACAAATTTGTGGAGTTGACCAGGTATCAAATTTCGACAAATATTAAAGCTTGGGTCCCAAGGATTCTGAATTTCCGCCGCGTCCGAAACTCCATCTTCGGAATTTCTGGGTTCTGCTACCCCCTCTTCCAGGTTAATGGAAAATTCATCAAATTCAAACTCCGAATAGTATCTAAAAAATGAAGAAAACCACAAAAACTCATACGTAATAAAGGAGGGCACTGGGCAGGGGAAAAGGAAAGGTCGCATATACCCCAAAGTTCTGAAGGCTGCAACTTATGAAAAAAATTGCAATATCCTGGCTTTGAAATTAAAAATGAATAAACTTTTGACAGGTACCTATTTTTTAACGTTTTAGTAAAAATAAATTTATATAGGAAATAATTATTTTATTTAGAACACGTATTATTAGTTATAGAAATTGTCCACATAATATTCGGCACATAAACTATTGTCAAAATATTCAAATGACGTTATTAACTATAATTTTGCTTACGAGCAGATTTTGACGGAATTTCAAATAAAAAATTATTTTTAATAAAATATTAAAAGCTTTTTATTGTAATTCGACAAAACTTTGCCAAGAAAATCATTCATTTATCTAGAAAATCATAGACCACAAAATTATACTTCAACAAAGGAAGACGGTGGTATGAGATTCACCCTTACCTTTAGTCTTAAATTAAAAATTTAAAAATGAAATACTTCCAAGGACTATTACTCCAAAATTATTTTATATTGAAAACTCGCCCCTCTGGAGTGCCCATTTAAACGTAGACGTGGTCCTTAGAAACTGAAGAGATTGAAGGGTACGATTTTCTTTGCCCCTTCCCATTCCATCACTTCAAAATTAATCCGTCCCCCTCCTGTCCAAGCTAATCTGGTATTTTTTGGGAAAATTAAAAAAAAGTCTTTGATCTGACACATAATGCGCATAATATTAAAGATATGATTATCTACCTTTATGCTAAAATTTTGATAAATAAATTATAAAATTATTTTACTCAAAAAAGTCGATTAGCAGTTTTTCCAAGCTCCAGGAGTTGTAAAGTGCTTCTGTAGCGAAAATTTTCCAATCTTTTCGGATATCCTGAATTTGATATGGTATTTCTTTGTCACCACTATTTTCACCTACGAATATTAATTATTATTAATTATCGCTTGTTTATAAAAAGGTGTAAAACTAACGAAATACAACAAAAAAAAATTCTAAAATAGTTTTAAAATCATAACTATGATCTTATATCTGTTTATAATGGTTAAATCAAAGCATAAACCAAAATGAATGATTATTACATTCAATGATCTAAAATCATTAGAATTTTATGATTGACAGTTATTAATAATTTATTAATATAATCACCAAAAAATTGGGGGAAAAATGTGGGATAAAGTTAAAACGAGTTAAAGTTAAACCACCATAATGTCTTTTCTCGTTTAAATAGAAGAGCTTATAATATTTAATATTAAAAACTTAATTTTAAATAAACATGTGCAACTAACAGCAACAGGGTATTTTTCTTAAATTTTAAGATAAAGATAATAGACATTCCAGTTTATTTTTGAATAAACACTATTTTTACAAAATTAAATCAAGTTTAACAAAACATGTCACACAAATAGAGCCAAAAACTGTGAACATTATCAAAGCCACAGCAACGGGCTCTTCTGTAAAAATCAAAAGTATAAACTTTGTATCTGCGTAAAAGGTAATTCATAACGAATGAAAGGTATGCGTAAGCCGGTAGTCCCCAATGTAAATTTTTATCTGTAGCATTTTTAACTTAATATTATTAATATTAAAAAACATAGTACCAAAAAGTTTTTTTAAAGTTGGCAAAATAGGCGGATTAGTATTCTGCAAAAAGTGTACAATAAGGCATGTCAGTTGAAAGTTTGACAGTCTGGAATGATCGGTGATTGTTTCCAATGGAGTCAAATCCATGGCTTTTGCCCAGTGTTTAAGAGTATGGAACAAGGGCCGCACACGGGGTTCAATTTGCCCGTAAGTCCAGATCAGTCCAGCCACGTTGCACGCCCCGCTAAAATGTTAAAAATCTGGTATTAAACACAAAAAAATTCTCTAATAAAAATAATAACAGACCTGTGCACTGCCCCCTCCCGGGGTTTTTTATTGGGGAGGGGCCATAAATGAACAAGGGGGGGGGGGGGAGTAGGGTGGGGTCCACCCCCCCTAGCCTCGAAATTTTGGGGGACCCCCTGGAAAAAAATTCAGGGTCCACCCCTCCCCCCAAATTTTCGAATTTTTTACCCCTGACCCCTCTCTAGATTTTGAAATAAATCTGACTCCCCTCCCCTCTCAAGAAAATTTTAAGCACTTTTTTTATACTAAATTTTCTTCCAAAAACGTGAATTTTTTTACACAAATTGATGTTTTTACACACTTTTTATACCCTGAATATCGCTCTTTATTCAATAAAATGTAGTATTATCTTTAAAAAAACTAAAATTAAACTTTTAATGGTTTAAGAGTATTTTGCTTCGGAAATTGGACCCCACCTACCTGACCCCCCTCTAGGTTTCAAAATCTTCCACCCCGGGTCGAAAGCTGGGGGGGTTCGACCCCCCTAGGACCCCCCTCCTAGATTTTGAAATGTCATTTACCCGGGGTAAACACCCCCCTAGCTTTTTGACCGTGTTCATATATGGGAGGGGCAATTCCGAAACGGGGTGGCACAGGGAGGCAACTTTTTTGAAACGGGAGGGGGCAAGCAGGGGAGAAAGAAAAAAAGAGAAAAAAGAGAAAAAAAGAGAAAAAATAAAGGCAAAGGGAAAAAAGCAAAGATAAGGTAAAAATAGGTCAAAAATGGCTTAAAATGCATTGAAATAGGCTAAAAACTGCAAAAAATTGCGATGATGGCGTCATTATAAGTCAAAACTGGCGCCATCATTTTAGGGTACTTTTTCTTTTCTTGGGGCAATAAAACAGGGGGAGGGCAAATCCTCCAATAAAGCGGGGGAGGGGGCATTTTCAGATCGTGCACAGGTCTCCAATAATGTAATTAATTTTACCAATTAAAATTAAAAAAACCTAGAAACGGTGCACCGCACCTTTAAACTAAAAATGATGCCTTACTCGTTCTCAGCTGATATGTCGCAGCGAATTTCTAATTCATCGTGAGACAGTTTTATAATCGGCGTTCGCGCCTTCATTATTGCATTCACTTCCGAGAGAAAGGGAAAAAAGTATTTAAGCATCTAAAAACATAAGTAAAAACTTAAACATAATACTGGGTAAACACCTCATGGTTTTAAATAATAAAATAAATACGCTTCCTTAAATCTTATTATTTAGTTTAAAAACTGACGGTTTGACAAGAAAAATTTCACAATTTTTATTCAGATTCCACCAAAATAAAATATAAAAATGAAAAAAATTAGTGCGTTAAGTGATTGATTTAAAATTGACATGGAAAATCGGATAAAAATGTGTAAAACGTACGTCTATGTAAACGTTGCAGGCATAGGTGTTTTTGGGGGGGGACAGAGGGGTGCACCCCCCCCTAGAGCCAAAATTTTGGACCCCCCCCCCTAGAAAAAATTCAGGGCCCCCCCCTCCACCCCAAAGCTCGAGAGCGGTCCGGCCTGACCCCCCTAGCGAGGCTAAACCCCCCCCCCCCCCCCTCTCGACCAATTTGGAAGTATATTTTTTTATTTACTGTCAAAAACACGGGTTTTTAATTAAAAACAGTGATTAAATACACTTTTTAGGCCTAAATAGGCTGTTTTAACACATAAAATTCAATATTAGACCTAAAAACACTTAAATTATTGAGTTAAAAAAATTTCGTTAAAAAATTGGACCCCCCTGACCCCCCCCCTAAATTTGAAATCTCGCACCCGGGGTCGACCTCCCTAAAAAGCCAGGGAGGTACGGACCCCCCTAGACCCCCCTAAAAATTTTGGCCTTCCACCCGGGGGTGGACCCCCTCTCCTAGCGGACCCGACCAAAAACACCTATGGTTGCAGGTTTTTTGTTTTATCTTTTTTTTGTTTTTAAAAACTTTAAAAACAGATGGGGCTTTTCAGTTTATTTAAGTCGTTCTGCTCTATTGTAATGTAAAGACGTCTTGACATTTTTTACATGTCCAATTTTTTTTAAATCAGAAAACTTTAAATAAATCTGAATATTTAAATGTTGGAACCTCTACATTCTGTTATTTTCACTTAATACATTGGTGTCAAAACTCTAAAAAAATTAAGCACAACAACTGCAGAATTTTACAATGGGTTCACTAAAAAATTACCATAAACAATCATTTCAAAATATATTATACTTGAGATAAAACATGAAGAACGGATTGTTTGTAAGACCTAGGATCTTCATGCCGTGGCTTGGTGCGAAACAAAAACGGGGGTCGCATTGAATCTCTGTGCTGGATCTAAAAACTAAATAAATAATTGAAAATACAACATCTTAATGGGGAAAGTGTTTGGATTTGTCACAAGCCTTATAAATGGGACATACTTAATAAAATATTCTGCTTTAAGAACTATTCAACGTTAATAAAACACACGCCTTCCTCACAACTTTAAATTATGAGTATAAAAATGCTCACGTGTATGCAATGCATTCGGTCAGTACAGAAACGTTGGTTTCTCTCCCAGTCTAAAAGATTTAAAGTATTTTTTTAATATATTTTGTTTGTGGCCATAGATAAACACGGTCAAAAAGCTAGGGGGGTGTTTACCCCGTGTAATTGACATTATAAAATCTAGGGAGGTCCTAGAGGGGGGGTCGAACCCCCCTAGCTTTCTAGGAGGGGTCGACCCGGGGTGGAAGATTTTGAAACCTAGAGGGGGGTCAGGTGGGGTCCAATTTCTGAAACAAAATACTTTTAAACCATTAAATGTTTAATAATAATTTTTTATAAGATAAAACTACATTTTATTGAATAAAAAGCGATATTTAGGTATTAAAATAGTGTAAAAACATGAATTTGTGTTAAAAATCCACGTTTTTGGAAGAAAATTTTGTATAAAAAAAGTACTTAAAAATTTTTCGAGAGGGGAGGGGGGGGTCAAATTTCAAAATTTAGGGGGGATGAGGCCCCAAAATTTCGAGGCTAGGAGGGGAAGACCCCACCCTACCCCCCCCCTCTTTATTTATGTTTGTGGCAGTTAATCGCAGCGTAAAAATTACATGAAATAAATCCTGCACAAAACTAAAGATGAACTGGTAAAAAATTAGTAAGTGGAATTTTATAACAGAAATGTATGTTTTTATAAAGGTTTTCATTCATCTCATATTTTAATACTGTGGTCCCAATAATAATCAGAAGTTTGGTTCGATTGCACTGTATTTTTCGTCAGCAAGAAATTACTCACAAAGTTAATTTAGTGCATTGTGACCGTGCACAATTGTTTTTGAAAAATTTAATAGCTGTTAATGAAAAAAGTGATTTGACAAACCATAAGATTGCAGTTCTTCAAAATTAAAGAACAAAACACAGATAACCTATATTTTGTACTCTACAAAAAATGTGCTGGATTACTCTGAATTCGCTTTATTCGAAAGAATTTTATAAACTTTTAAACTAAATAATGGATACTTTTTACATTATGTTATTTGTGGGGTAAAAAAACTAAAAATCAGGGCGTACCCAGGGTTTTATTAGGGGGGGGGGGCGGATTTCAGTACAAAAAAATTTTTACGAGGGGGCAGAGCGGAGCCCCCACCTCCTTATTTTTGAAAAGGTTAAAAAAAAACGTGGATAAAGCTGTTAATACACTGTTTTTAGACTAATAACGTATTATCTAATGTTTTTAGCGGTAAAAACATGTTTTTAGGTAAAAAAATCATTAGCACACGCACACATTGACAGAGCCTGGATCATAGGTCACCGACCTTCGACGGCTCAGGGGGGGCCACACCCCGGGGTGTGGAGGTTTTTGACCTCCAGGGGGGGGTCACACCCCGGGGTGTTTTTTTTGAAAAAAAGCATGGGGTGTTTTTACCATTTTTTTGACCAAAATTGACAATTTTTTGACGAAATTTGACCATTTTTTAAGTATTTTTTGGGATTGTCTGGTGGGGGGGTGGTCAAAAATGGGCCTTAGGGGGGGGTCAGGGGTTCAAGGGGTCGATGGGGGGGGGAGGGGTCAAAAATGGGCCTTAGGGGGGGGTAGGTCTCAGAGGCCGTAGGGGGGGGGGGGGTGACCCCCCCAACCCCCCCAGGTGACCTATGGCCTGGATTTAATAAAAAAGGAAATTAGAAACTTTTTGAACCCTATGGCTACACCCACACTTTAAACCAAAACAGATGAGCAGCAGCTTAATGTTTTTTAGGGTACCTATATTGAAAAAATTACAGAGCCATTGCTATAGGCGGCTGGAAATTTTAGGAGGGGAAAAGTTTATACACAAACCAATCAAAAATGATTGTTTGTTTTGCTTGATGTATAGTACTTACTCTTTACTAATTATTGTACTTTTTTCAATAACATCTAGGCAAGATAAATAGCGAGAAAATAATAAGCATGTTATGGAATTTGACCGCTGAGCGAAGTAAAGCGGATTTTTTTTTTGCTTTTTTTGGAGTGAATTGTGGTTTTTATAGGTACCAAAACTATTTTATAGTTTGGCGCCGAGCAAAATTTATAGAAAATTTTAAATATTTAGACTCTGAAAACCCACAAGTTTTATCATTTGGCAACCATTTCGGGGAAGGGGGCGGGTGCGGCCGCCATAGGTGTTTTTGATCGGGTCCGCTAAGGGGGGCCACCCCTGGGTGGAAGGCCAAAATTTTTTAGGGGGGGTCCGGACCCCCCTGGCTTTTTAGGGGCGGTCGACCCCGGGTGCGAGATTTCAAATTTAGGGGGGGGGGTCAGCGGTCAGGGGGGTCCAATTGTTTAACAAAATTTTTTAACTCAATAATTTAAGTGTTTTTAGGTCTAATATTGAATTTTATGTACTAAAACAGCCTATTTAGGCCTAAAAAGTGTGTTTAAACACTGTTTTTAACTAAAAAACCATGTTTTTGGCAGTAAATAAAAAATATACTTCCAAATTGGTCGGGAAGAGGGGAGGGGGGGTCAGCCTCGCTAGGGGGGTCAGGCCGGACGGCTCTCGAGCTTTGAGAGGGAGGGAGGCCCCCTGAATTTTTTCTAGGGGGGTCCAAAATTTTGGCTCTAGAGGGGGTGGACCCCTTTGTCCCCCCCCCCCAAACACCTGTGGCGGCCGCTCCTCCTGATCATAGGTGGGCAGCCTCTCGGATTTTGGGGGGGGTATAAGGGGGGGGGGGGTCAAATTTTAGGGGGGGTGTCCGGCAAGACCCAAATTTTGAGGGGGGGGTGTACCCAATATTTCCGCGCTGCCTTAAAATGGGCTTAAAACGCGTAAAAAAACGTAAAACAAGCTTATAAATGCTTTAAAACTGTGTAAAATTGAAATAAGACCTTATTGCAACTTACAAAATTGTATTTTTTTAATTCTTTTATTAATAATGTGTTTATATATTCTTATAATTAGATTAGAAATCATAGTTTTTTTTAATAATTACATAATAATAGAATAATAATATTATTGTCTTGATTATAAAGTCAAGTATCACAAACTTTTTAATCCATAATCTTATATTTAATTAAAGATTATATACATACATGGGGGTAGCCAGGGGGGGTCTATACACCTCTTTTAGGTCGGCAAAGGGAAAATTTGGGGTTAGACAGACCCCCCTTTGGCAGTGGCGTGCCCAGGATTTCATTCCGGGGGGGCGGTCTGGGGACTCTACTAACCCTGAAGGGGGTCTGGGGGGCGGTAGCCCCCCAGATATGAGGGGGGTCTGGGGGGCGAGAGCCCCCCAGCGGGGTCAAGGGGCGGAGCCCCTTGTCAGGGGGGTCCGGGGGGCAGAATGCCCCCCGGGAGAGAAAATTTTTAATTTAAGGCGCTAAAATACATTTGAAATTTTAATTACAGATGATACTTATTACAAAATTTAAGGTTTCTTATACCTACACATTTAAAACATGTGTTTAAAACGTTAATTAAAGGATAATAGTGTTTATAGTAGTTTTATTAAACTGTATACCTTTACTACTGAACGGGATAATCGATTTGTAATCGAAAAACTAGGATAAATTGTCAATTAATAATTAACTCTCCGCGCGAAGCGCGGAAAATTTTTTTTAGTCGTTTTATAACACTAAAAAATTTTTCTCTGGGAGGCGAATTTGGGTGGGGGGTGTCCCCGGGTACCCCAAATTTAGGGGGGGTGTCAGCAATATCCGAAATTTCGGGGGGTATAACCCCCACCCAACCCCCCCCCTGCCCACCTATGCTCCTGATTACATTCCTGCTAAAAATAGCTATTTTAGTCCGCTTTTAAGCAAAAATTATGGACTGGTTTATTTCAATCCTTTGGATACGACCCACATGCTGATAATAGAATAGTTGGTTTTACCTGATTGATTGTTTCCAAACGGTGGTCAAGGGTAATATTAAGGTCTAAATCTGATTGGTCAGTTCCCAGCCCGTTAACAGAAGAACCAAAAGGTCGACAGTCAACATAGGGAAAAGTGCTTCTAAGCAAATCTTCTATCATAACAGCGAAGAAAAATCGAGAGCGTATCCCAACCTCGGATTGTTCTTTGCTCCATCGAATAATTTCCATTTGGTTTGAGATCTGAAATACAACTTTCGTTACCTTGTGTTTAGTATTTCTGCAAAACGGCGAAAAAACAATAATTACGTACAAACAATTATTTTCTAACAATTTTTTTCGCTAATTTTTGTTAGGGCTTTATTTAAATACATCCCTAATTGCTAATTGAATGTATGATCATAAAAAATATTTTGTTTAATTGATATTGATAATGATATTGGGCCATTCTCCTGTTTTGTTGAGTATTTATAACAAGTCAATGAGGTTGACAACCAATTTGTATTTAGTAATGTTTGTGCAAACATATATATCTTTAAAAAAAGTTTAGTATTGTTATGTTACTACCATGTATGCATTTTGTGGTTGCCACATCTTCTACGCTGGTACACAGAAAAAGAAGACAAATCACAGTAAACTGTGTCATGTAGTGGGCGTTGTGGGGCGTTTTGCCGCTAACATTGTTTCCGTCCGAGTTTTATAGAGCAAAACGTGTTACCCCTTTATTCTAAAAATCTCATGACAAAAGCAAGTGTTAACGTTGCCCTAGCTTTTGTCATGAGATTTGTAGAATAAAGTGGTAACACGTTTTGCTCTATAAAACTCAGACGGAAGAAACCATAGAGTTCAATCAAACTGCTTTAGAGAATCCTCCTACATAACCTTAATTTTTTTTATTTGCTTTTGATTGTTAAATGTTAATTAAATTAATTGAAAATTAAACTGGTTTTGGCAAAAGTATAACATAGTTTAAATTTAACTACAACACCAATTAAAAAAATCAAAATTTATTCCATAATAATGATGCACTCTATTTTATATTTATATATTTTATAAATTTTAAGGCCGGTTCATACTTATGACAATCGTCCAAAGAACAATTTTAGAAAAGCCAAAACGTCGTTTGGACAAGCCAAAACGTCCTTTGAACTTTTTTCTTTTGGACGAAGTATGAACGCTACTTGAAATTTGTCCTTTGGACAAAGTCCAAACCAGCCTTTTTATACATTCTTCGTTTATTATATTTTTTGTTTAGTTGTTGATTTTCCCCGAAACTTTCAAAATATTTAATTTTCTTTGTAATTTTTTTTTGTTTTATTAGCTTTTCGTTCCCACAATACTCTATTTTCCCCAGTTTAAATTAAACTCACTGTTATTTTATTACTAAGGGTTGCCTGTTGTGTTGTATGAATTTAATTTTAGTTTTTCACAAAAAACTTACAGATTTTGCATTAAACAGTTGCTTGTACATTTGAGCAACTTCAGTTCTGCTCGCAGCTTTTTTTTGATGCCAAGCTATGTGTTTGGAATTGTCAGCTTTGTGGTTTTTCGCTAAAAAATTGTTTAAAATAGCATCATGTTTTGCTAATCAAGCAACTTGATAATAAGATTTTTTATAGCTTTATTGGATCAACTATGGGTGCCTACCTAAACCCATTTGACCGTCCAAAACGCTAAGTTAACACTATTGCTGGCATAGATGAACACGGTCAAAAAGCTAGGGGGGGTGTTTACCCCGGTAAATGAAATTTCAAAATCTAGGAGGGGGTCCTAGGGGGGTCGAACCCCCCCCTAGCTTTCTAGGGGGGTCGACCCGGGGTGGAAGATTTAAAAACTTAGAGGGGGGTCAGGTGGGGTTCGATTTCCGAAATAAAATACTTTTAAACCATTAAATATTTAATAATAGTTTTTTTATAAGATAATACTACATTTTATTGAATAAAAAGCAATATTTAGGTATAAAAAGGGTATAAAAACATGAATTTGTGTTAAAAATTTACGTTTTTGCAATAAAATTTAGTATAAAAAAGTACTTAAAATTTTCTCGAGAGGGGAGGGGGGGGTCAGATTTCAAAATCTAGAGGGGGGTCAGGGGTAAAAAATTTGAAATTTTAGGAGGGAGGCCCCCAAAATTACGAGGCTAGGGGGTGGACCCCACCCTAACCCCCCCTTGTTCATCTATGATTGCTGGAATAGAATTTTGGTTCAATTTAAAGCCCCACCCTCCATAAAAAGTTTATAGCGAAATAATTTGAGTTTTATACACCCTGTTCATTAATACAAACAATTTGAAAAAAAGGTTAGCATGGGATTATACCCTAAAAATTTAAAAACTGTCAACATATATTTTCTCTCGTTAGCAGAAAACAGCCTGCTATACCACTCTTTCAGTGCCATTGAGCCGCCAGGACCGTGCTGACCTTTGGACAGCACCCAACGGACCTACAGGTACCGCCTGGTTGCTGGATCTTTTCTCCTATAGAAATGAGTCCAGCTTGGCATGGCTAGAAAAAGGTTGTTGTACGTCGGCCACACATGGCAGTTTTCCATCTAGCAAACCAGTGGACAAATACAGCTCTATTGTGTTTGGAGTTTGTACCACTGGCCTTGCAGAACACCTATGCTGCCCATGAGCGATGTTAAATAGTAAGATCAATATCAGGCGACTTAAAAAATCTTTTAGACGAAGACCTCAGAATGGGTGAACACTGCATGCAGTGAACACTCTAGTGGTAAAGGTTGCCAACATCGTTATTAATGTTGGACGAAGAGTCTCAACCATAGGGGTAAAAATTTTCGCCTCTCCTGGCTTGTCTTAGCGCCTGCCCTTTGCATAATCTGCATAGGGAAGGAAGATAAGTTTCAGGTAATGCAACAACAACAACAACCACTCTTTCAAACTTAGGGGTTCTGTCTATACATGGGCACGGGGGGGAGGTAACGGGTTAACCTCCCCTCAAATTCTGAGATGGGGGTTTAACCCTTTCTTTTTTTTTTGTTAAATTTTTTTGTTAAAATATTACTTATTTACCGAAAATTGGTGAATATAGCATGCGCGATTGAAGTGGCACTATTTTACGATAACCAGAAAAATGTTCTACCCCAGTTGCAAAAAGATCTTCTACAACATACTGTGAGAATTCGACCAAATAACCGCTCTGGAATAAAAAAAAACAATATTAATGCATTATATTTTACTAATATAATAGCGAGTAATGGGTTAAATAACTAAATAACCTATACATGGACAAAGAGCATGAAACAGTGTTCGTTATTTATAAAAAGTCCAAATTATTATTCAATCATACGTATGGTTGGTACCCTAAAAACATAACATGGCATGAACAAGTTATTCGGACGATATTTTAAAGCTGTTTAGAAGGCTACCTTTTTTGCACTGCACTCAACCTTGTTTTTCCTGCACTGCGATTATTTTCTCACAAAAAAACGCTTTCCGCACGTGTAACTTTTCCAGCAAAATATTGTTTAGGACTTGTGTACAGTCGGACATTCTCTTGTGTTATATATAATAAATATAAAGCCTTTAAAGTCATTTCATTAAATGAGCATTTAAAGTCATATCAGATAGCTACGTTAAAATTCTGTTGGAATTACGGTTTATGTTGGCGGCAATTAAGTCGCAAATTTGATTTTGTTGAACAAAAATACAAAGATGATAACAACAGAATTAAATTAATCTGATCATAATATAAATATATTTTTTGTTAAAACTAATTAAAACAAAAATACCGCATAATAGTGCATAGAGTTAATTCTTGTTTTTGAAACTTTAAGCAACGAATGTGTCAATCTTTTAAGGTCCGATTGGTTTAATGATCCACCGGTAAATATATGAACGGTTTTTCTCGCTTGTTCTTGCCGTGATTTAATGACCTAAATTTATTAAATATATTGATACTTTTTACAGAACTGTTTGCTGTTTTAAAATGCGTCCCTTATTTGCCATGCTACAGGTAAAACTTTTTTTTGTTTTATTTAAAAATTTTCAAACCATGCTTTGCGCTTTGAAAACATAAATTACGTCTCCCTTTTAATATTGTCTGTTTTGTAGTATTTTTTAGTTATTTGAAGATATTGAGATTTTTTTGGTTCTTTATGCTTTTGTGTTTTAAAGCTATACTTCGTTTTAAATGCCACGATAGCACCTCGCAGTTTTTAGCTTGTATTTTTGAAAAAAAAATGCCGTAACTTTTACTAATCATAATATAAAATGATAATTTATTATAGCTTAAATAAGTTACCCATAAGTCATAGGTGGGCAGGAGAGGGGGGGGGGGTTGGGGGCATGGGTGTGCAGGAGTGTTATACCCAGGAGTGTAGGTGTGTTATGCAGGAGTGTTATGTGAAAATTAATCAGAAGCATTAAAAAATCAAACAAGAACCCAAAACTATCACAACCATAGAAGTAGAAAATGCCATAAAATCATCTAACAACTCCAAAGCTTTTGGTCCTGACAACCTAACCATTTTCCACCTTAAAAACCTTGGTCCTCTTGGCATTCAATATCTAACTGATCTGTTCAACCTATCACTAAAAACAAATAGCATACCTACAATCTGGAAAACTGCAATCATAATACCACTTGGCAAACCCGGAAAGGATCTCCTCATCTCTACTTCTTACAGACCAATCTCACTTCTCTGCCCAGCAATAAAAGTTCTTGAAAAAATAATCCAACCGATCCTTCTCCAACATCTACAACACCATCCAGATCAGCACGGTTTCAAACCCAAACACTCAACAGCTACTGCTCTCCTTCAACTTACCAACGATATAGCAACCGGTTTCAACCAAAAAGCTCCACCCAAACGAACAATAGTAGCAGCCCTGGACCTTACCAAGGCCTTCGACACCATCAGCATAGAAATTTTAATCAACAAGATAGCAAACAGCACACTCCCAGCCTATCTAATCAGATGGCTAAGTGGTTATCTCAGAGGCAGAATCAACAAAACTTCATTCAGAGACTCAACCTCTAAACCCAGGATAGTACAAACAGGCGTGCCTCAGGGCTCAGTCATTTCTCCAACCCTCTTCAACTTCTACATATCGGACATACCTCCCCCACCTGCCGGCGTCAAAATCGTCTCCTATGCTGACGACACCACAGTCTACTCCACCGGAAACAACATAGCCAACATGGAAACAAATCTCACCAATTACCTCAACACTCTAAATCAATACCTGAATCTCAACCACCTCAAACTATCAACAGAAAAATCAACAGTTACACTTTTCTCTCCATCTTCACAAGAATACAACTACCACCCAAACGTGACCATACAAAACCAACTTTTACCGCTCAACAAAAATCCCAAAATCCTAGGTGTCACTTTTGATCCAAAACTAACCTTCAACAACCACATCACCACCATCAACAACAAGGCATCTAGACGCAATAGCATCCTCAAAGCCCTAGCTGGGACCAGCTGGGGACAACAAAAAGAAACAATAGTAGCCTCATACAAAGCTATAGGGCGACCCATCCTCAACTACGGAACACCAATATGGTCACCAAACCTCTCAAAATCCCATTACCAGAAACTTCAATCAACACAAAACTCAGCCCTCAGGATAGCAACTGGATGCCACAAAATGGCCTCACTAGATCATCTTCATCAAGAAACCAAAGTACTACCAATTGAAAATCACACATCTCTTCTTGCAACACAATTTCTTGCCAAGACTATGCAACAGACTCACCCATCCAACAAAATCACAGCAAACAAATCTAGGCCAAGAGAAATGAAACACACCCTCCAATCAAAGTATGGCCCCATAGCAGAAAGTTTCTTCAACCCAAATCTCACCGAAAAAGCCATCAGGACTAACATTCACACCTATTTTGTAAAAGAATCTCTATCTCAACTCCAACCCAATCCTCTACTAAAAAGCAAACCCCATGAAATACACAAAAGCGAACAACACCTTCCAAGAAAACTAAGAGCACTCCTGTCACAACTAAGATCCGGATTTTGTCATCATCTAAATTCATACAAATCAAGAATAAACCCACTAATCAAAAATGAATGCCCAAAATGCCACCAGAAACCGCATGATGTCCACCACCTTTTCAACTGCATCAAAAATCCTACCACACTAAAAGCAGAAGACCTATGGTTTCAACCCGCAAAGGCAGCAGCATTCCTGGAGGAAATCACTTGAAAACTCTGGCTATGCCAACCAACCAGTGTTATACCCCCAAAAATCCCGATTATAGCCGACACCCCCCACACTTAAATTTGGGGGTACCTCCATAGATAAACAAAAGGGGGGGTAGGGTGGGGTCCACCTCTGCTAGCCTCGAAATTTTGGGGCCCCCTTAGAAAAAAATCTAGCCCCCCTCCCCCAAATTTTCGAATTTTCCACCCCTGACCCCCCTCTAGATTTTGAAATCTGACCCCTCCTTTCCTTTCGAGAAAATTTTAAGTACTCTTTTATACTAAATTACATTTTCTTCCAAAAACGTGAATTTTTAACACAAATTCATGTCTTTACACCCTTTTATACCTCAATATCGCTTTTTATTCAATAAAATGTAGTATTATCTTATAAAAAAACTATTATTAAACCTTTAATGGTTTAAAACAGGGACGTAACCAGGGGGACGGGGGGGCGGCCGCCCCCCTCCCTCCCCCAAAACGGTCGGACAAGGGGAAAAATACGGATGGTGGTTGGGCGGGAGGGCGGCCGCCCCCCCCCAAATGGTCGCCAGATAGTAAAATTTGGGGGTTTTCAGACGCTAAAAATTCAAAATTTTCCAGCGCTTCGCTAATCGCTCGGCGCCAAACTATAAAATAGTTTTAGTATCCCAATTTACCCCCAAAGACCGAAAAAATTTTCCGCTTCGCTTCGCTCAGCGGTCACTTTCTATAGTATACATACATATATTTCGCTATTTATCTTGCCTAATGCTAATGTTATTTCAAAGTTAGTACAATATTTTTTATAAGTAATAAGTACTACACAGAATACAGAAAGCAAAACAAACAATCATATTGGTTGATTTATGTACCTCCCCCCTCCTAAATTTTCCAGCCGCCTATAGCATTGGCTCGGATTTTTTTCATATAGGTAGTTAGATAGGTAAAATAGGTAGATAGGTAGGTAGATAGGTATAGGTAGGTAAAATGCCCCCCTTCCTCTGTTTTATGGCCCCACCCAAAAATGAAAAAGTACCCAAAATTATGGCGCCATTTTTTACCTATCATGACGCAAAATTTGCAAAATTTTTGCTGTTTTTAGCGTATTTCAATACATTTTAAGCCATTTTAGACCTATTTTTACCTTATTTTCGCTTTTTTGCTTTCTTTTTTTCTCCTTTTTTCTCTTTTTATTCTTTCCTCCCTACTTGCCGCCCCCCGTTTCAAAAAAGTTGCCTCTCTCGTGCCTCCCGTTTTGGAATCGCCCCCCCATAAAACCTGGGGGCAGTGCACAGGTCTGCCCCTCCAACAAATTTCGGGGTCGGGTATACCCCCTTAAAATCCGAGAGGCTGCTTATCTATTTCCATAGTCAGATGAACACGGTTACCGGAACTAGGGGGTCTTCAACTCGGGCTGGGCCCGATAAATGTTATTCAAAATTTAGGAATGGGGTTTGAAGGGTGTTGGATCAACTCTGACTTTTAGGGAAAGCGGGAAGGTCGATCAAGAGTAGATACGTTTAAAATCAAGAAGGGTTCAGGTGCGTGGGACCGATGTTTGAAGTAAACTTTTTTTTAAATTTAGAGTGATGTCATGGTGAACAAATTCTAAAATTTGAAAAGAAGGAGTCCCCTAGATATTTTTCGAGGCAATGGGGCAGTTTCCAATCTGCCCTCCCCTGTTCATGTATGGCCATAGGCTAAAAGTATAAATGACTGGGAAACCGCGCCAAAACTGGTACAGAAATAATTTCTCAGTATATAAAATGTGGTTTTTTTTCTTCCTATATGCTGTTATATTATTTTTAATTTATATTTTAAAAAAGTTACTAAAAAACAATTTATAAATTCAAAATACTTGATTGTAGTTAACTGTTTGATTACCATTTTTCTCATTTCTTTGCAATTCTCTGTTGTTTTTGCGTTTTTCATTAAAATTCTTATTCATAACTACAAAATAATTTTATTTAATATTTTTTATGAATATGGCAAATCAAAAATTGCTTTTATTGAAGCATTTGCAGGCAGAAATAAAGTTGGAAGGATTGGAAACATAGGTGAGATGGAAGAGGGGATAGAGTGGGCTCCATAGGTGGGCAGGGGCGGGGGGTTGGAGCTTGGGGGTTATACTCCCCCCCCCCTTAAAATTTGGGGTTACTCCGGACACTTCCCTAAAATTCGGAGGGTCCCAGTACTAAAAACGCTAAAAATGGAGTATTTAGGTATAAAATACCCCAAAAATTTTTGGGACACCCCCCTCAAAATTTGGGGCGTCGGGTTTGGGTATAACCCCCCAAAATCCGGGAGGCTGCCCACCTATGGTGGGCTCTAGGAACCCAGGGACGTAGCCAGGGGGGGGCGGGGGGAGCGGCCGCCCCCCCCCCCCGAAACGGTCGGACAGGAGGAAAAATAAGGATAGTGGTTGGGTGGGGGGGGGGGGGGGGGGGGGCCCCCCCCCCCCCCCCCCGAAATGGTCGCCAGATAGTAAAATTTGGGGGTTTTCAGAGATTAAAAATTCAAAATTTCTAGCGCCTCGCTAATCGCTCGGCGCCAAACTTTAAAATAATTTTAGTACCCCAATGGACCCCCAAAACCAAAAATGTTCCGCTTCGCTTTGCTCAGCGGTCACTTTCTATAGTATACATACATATATACCTCGTTATTTATGTTGCCTGATGCTAATGTTATTTCAAAGTTAGTACAATAATTTTTATAAGTAATAAGTACTACACAGAAAAAAAAAAACAATCATATTGTTTGATTTATGTACCTCCTCCCTCCTAAATTTTCCTGCCGCCTATAGCATTGGCTCGGTATTTTTTCATATAGGTAGGTACCCCCAGAAAACATGGAGCCGAGATGCTGCTCATGTGCTTTGGTTTACAATGTGGGTTTAGCCAAGGGGTCTGAAACTAACGTCTCTAAATTCCTTTTTTGTAAAATCCAGGCTCTGCCAATGTGTGCTTATGTAATTTTTAACTAAGAAAACATGTTTTTACCGCTAAAAACATTAGATAATACGTTATTAGACCAAAAACAGTGTATTATACAGCTTTATCTACGTTTATCCCTGCTTTTTTAACGTTTTCAAAAATTAAGGGAGGGCTCCGCCCCCCCCAAAATGAAACTCTGGCTACGTCCCTGTAGGAACCCCCTCCCATACATGAGCATGGACCGGCAAGCTAGGGGGGGGGGAAGTGGTTTTTTGAAAGCTGGAAGGAGGTTCCAGGGGGGGTCCATATCCCCCCTAGCTTTTTAGCGGAGAGGGTGCGTGGACCAGTTTAAAATCTAGAGGAGGGTTTAAACTAGAGGCGTCCCATTTTCAAACAATGTTTTCTTAAATCAGTATTACAAGTTTTTTAGCACAGATATATAGAATTTTATACATCAAAATAGGCTTTTTCTGAATAAAAACAGTACAAATATACTGTTTTCCACCACAAAACCGTGTTTGTGACAGCAAGTTTTGACCTAGATTTATACCCAAAATTTGGGTCAGAAAGGGGCCTGGTTGAAAAAGGCTGGACCCCCTTTAGATTGTTATATAGTGGGATTAAAATTTAAGGGTTAGAAGAAGTAATTTTAAAAACATTTTCTCGCACTTTGCATTGCTCAGCTGTAAATCAATGTACTCATTTTTCAGTTGTTATTGTTTTGGAAATCAAAAATTTTAAGGTATCAAAGTGTTTGTAAAAATTTTTCTTTGTTATATTGACTTATTTTTATTGAATAATAAGAAAATAATGGAGTATGTGACATAAACAAGGTAGTAAACACTCTGTACAAAGCGCGGAAAATTTTTTTTAACTCTTTTATAACGTTTAGGATTTGGACCCCGCCCTTTTGGAAATTTTGTTCAGGATTGGACCCCTCCTTTCCAAAATCCTGGCTACGTCCATGCCCCCCTCAAATTTTTTTTATTTTTACACCTTACCCCCTCTGGAAAGGAATTCTAAATTGACCCCTTTCCGTATCAAAATCTTTTCTAATAAAAGTTTTTTTAAGCTAAATAAGGTTTTTTATATATTAATACTAATTAAATTAACACAACAGAATCAGTCACGGCGCAAATTGTTTCAGTTCTTTTATAAAGTGTAAAATTTGGACCAATCCCCCTGGTAAAGTTTTCACTCTGCCAATGTCTGCCAGTATGCAATATTTATTTGTGAAAACATGTTTTACAACTAAAAACATTAGATAATTGGTTATAATGCCAAAAACAATGTATCATACAGCTTTATATAATTATTATTTTTGCTATGTTTTTTTTCAATATTATCTAAAATTACTTTTAATTAATTAATTTATTTTACAAGATTTATAGAATTATGTCATTTAAATTATGGTTATTAATGACTTTTTAAATTTTATTATACAAAAATGAAACGCGATTATTCTGTTTAACAGTACTTGACGCTAAAAATTTATTTTCATTTTTGTAAATCTTAAATTGAATCGGTTGAATTTATATAATATATTATTGTTTTTTTTGGTTTGGTTTCTTGTGCACAGAGTTTGTAACTAAACGACTAGCTGTCTGTGATTGATAATTGCAGGTTGTTTAATTTTAAATTTATTTAAATTCATTTATTTTAAACTGTCAAACTGAAATTTAGCTTGATATATTTTGAAGTTAAAATACTATATTTAAAAAATGTTGAACTAAATTTAAAAATTTGAAGGAATGGTTTAAATCCCAATAACCTCAAAAATTGTGTTTACAAGTTTGATTTAAGGTAAAAAGATGTTTTGCATGTGTATTTTATTTTGAGTTGGTCAAATAGAACTTAATACACGTTTGGGATTTTTACTGTTTGTAAACTAATGAGTTAATTTGAAAAGTCAAAACTAAAACAAAGGTAAAAGTTTTTTGCATAAAGCAAGATAAGTGAGGCTGATGTTACTCAGCATCTGCATTAGTACTTAAAGGTGGGGTGCGGAGTCAAACTTTTTGTCTTCGATTTTAATAATTTTTTGTGAAAACATTACCCCTGCCCCCAATAGCCCACAAAAAATTTTTAAACAAAATATCTCAAGTATTTCAGGAGTTTATGACCCCTAAAAATGGCGTTTTTTCACAATTCTGTACGTGACAGATTACTCAATGGATATAACGATTTACGTTACAAATTATGCACTCAAAGAAATCGGCTACTTTCTACTTTAATTTGATATTTTTATCGTTAAGATTGATGCAATATTTGTCGAAATTTTGCGTTTCCTGTACAAAAAACCCATAAATTTTTTGTTAAAAACACCAAACGATAGCAGTGATTTTGTGAAGTTTGCCCAATCTTTCTTTCCTTCACTTTGTGTTTTAGTGAAAAAATCAAGGGTTTTCTCAACAATCAAGGTATCAAATTAAAGTAGAAGGTAGCCGCTTTCTTTGAGTACATAATTTGAAAATTAAATCGTTATACTCATTGAGCAATCTTTCTTGTACAGAATTTTAAAAAAACGCCATTTTTGTGGGGTCTTAACTCCTGAACCACTGAAGATATTTTGTTGAAAAAATTTTTGTGGTCTATTGAGGGAGGGGTAAGGTTTGCACAAAAAATTATCAAAATTAAAGTTAAAAAGTTTGACTCCGCACCACACGTTTAATTCGCAACTAAATACTACATACAACAATATTTAAAAAAAATATTATCATAATGTAGTTTGTCTCAGTCGAAACTCAAAAGGACCTTCAGTATGCAAGACTTGCGTTCTACCAGTGCGCCACAGCCCACAATTTATAAACACTACTATACATGAGCATAGGGGGAGGGGTAGGGTGGGGTCCACACCACCATAGCCTCCAAATTTCATACCACCCCGTAGAAAAATATTTAGGGGGCCCCTCCACTCAAATTTTAAAGTTTTGACACCCTACCCTTCTCTGGAATTCTAAATCGACCACCCCCTTTCTGAGCCAAATTTTGGGTATGAATTTAGGTCAACATTTACTATCAGATACACAGTTTTGTAGTAAAAAACAGAACTTTTGTACTCTTTTTACACATAAATAGCCTATTTTAGTATATAAAATTCTATATTAGTGCTAAAAAACTTAACTAAATGATTTAATGTGACTTTGTTTTTGTTTGGAAACCGGACCCGCACTGACCCTCTCTGAATTTTAAACTGGTATACCTTGGGTCGACCCCCCCCCCTTCTAAAAAGCTGGGGGGTACGGACCCCCCTGGACCCCCTTCTTAGCTTTCAAAGGGCCATTTACTTGGGGTAGCTAGCTACCCCCTAGCTTGCCGGTCCATGCTTATGTTATGTATGAACACTACTATTTGCATACAAAGGATTATTATGCCCTAAAAAACTATGCAGATTACAACTTATTAATTAATTATACCAGATTTAGAAAAAGAAGATTTGTTTCTGCCATAAGTAAAATGAATTGAAAATCCTTTGCTGCTTGAAGGAATAGCCATGGAAGGAAGAAAACGCAACACTGTCTTGCCAGTTAATTGAATGTAAACCACCATGACTGTTATAAACTTTAAGGTGATTCCAGCATTTTATCTATAATTCTGATCCTGTGTAAAGTAATATCAATATGTATGAATTTTGGTTTGGATGATGAACCATAAAAATATCAGTAGCCGTACTCATAAAGCGCGATTAACCACAGATTAGCCAAGGATTGGGATGGACGTCTTTTTTTTCATGGACAAGGAGAGATTCGGATTATGCATTGGCTCATTATAAAATTTAAATTGATAAAAGACTTAATTCCTCTAAATAATCATTTATAATCTACAATAAACTTAAAACATAATCAAACATACAAAGGAATTGATTTTTTATCAATTTAAATTAATAATATGAACCAATGTAAAATTAAAATAAAATTTTTGTTTTTTAATTTTATTTTTTTTATTTTGTAATTAAAAATTAACAATATCATGTATTTAACTTTTTTAAATATTCTTAAATTTGACAATTATTTATATAAAAATACTCTCTAGTTAAAACGATAAAAGTGCAGTATTACACCACCACAACGTTCACTGAAATTTTGCACAAAAATATATGTTATTGATGGTGCCGTATCTAAATATCACCATGATAATTGGCGCTTGATAGCCGTTCTCAAGAGGTTCCCAGAAACTTCGCCTTTTACATTACCTATGTCTTTCAACATCTCATCTTCCACAACTGAACCATAGATGAATACGGTTACCCCAGGTGAATGACATTTTGAAATCTAGCGGGGTCCTAGGGGGAGGGGGGGTCAAACCCTTTCTAGCTTTCTAGGGGTGGTCGACCCGGGGTGGACGATTTTGAAACCTAGAGGGTGGTCAGGTGGGGTCCATTTTTTTAGAAACAAAATACTTTTAAACCAATAAATAATTAAGAATAGTTTTTTTATAAGATAATAGGGCAATGCATTTAATTTCATCACTTTTCCCAATTGGGCATTTTTGATTTTGGACTATATCTTTGGTAATCCTGGACGGAATATGACGTTTGATAGCTCAAATGAGAGCTAATTATACGTAGATGACTGTCCTAAGGTTTTTATTTGTTATGTTATGATATTTTTATGTGAAATTGTGTCATTTATAAAAAATAAAATTGTTACTCATTTTTAGAACATGGGCATTTCATGATTACACAATAAATTGGTTTAAAAATTAAACTGTCCTGGTAAAATTTAGTCTTTTTTAGAATTTTTAGTCCCCGTTGTTCTACGTTGCGTCTGTGGTGAGCAATCGTTATAAAATAAAATAGTGTAATTTCAGCACACATATTGCTGTAGGTAAAACGGGTTGAATTAAGTGGTCAAGTGTTAAATTGAAGTTTTAAATAGTTAAAACACAACGTTGAAATGTGTAGTAGTCATAGCACTGCATTTAAACTCGATTAAGGAGGTCCTTTTAAAAAGTTCCAAAATTAAATGCACTTTTTCCCAAATTTTGCTCATTTTGATACCATTTGGCATTTTAGCTGTAACTTTTTACCAATTACACGTTGAACAACAAGTTGTAGGTTAAATTAAAGAAAACTGTCTGGAGATAATGATAGGCTTTTAAATTTTTGAAAATGATGAATTTTTGACTGAGAAACAATCGATTTTCCATTTTTTTAAAAACTGATTTTAATTAAGTAAAAAAACTATTTTTGTACAGTGAAACTTTTATGACGCAACGCAGTATCGTGAAAGCTTCAAAATGAGCTATCAAACATGAAAATCGGGCCATACAGTGAAAAGTTACTTTGGAAAAACCAAAAAGTGCCGAAATTCAATGCACTACCCTACTACATTTTATTGAATAAAAAGCGATATTTAGGTATAAAAAGGGTGTAAAAACATGAATTTGTGTTAAAAATTCACGTTTTTGAAAGAAAATTTAGTATAAAAAAGTAATTAAATTTACTTGAGAGGGAAGAGGGGGTCAGGGGTCAGATTTAAAAATCTAGAGAGGATCAGGGGTAAAACATTCGAAAATTTGGGGGCAGTGAGGGTGGCTCTGGGGTTTTTTTTAGGGGGCGGGGGGTACAGGTACTAAACGTGTACTAAAAATCGATTAGAAATTTCCACGCTACAAACACTTAATAAAAACATGTTTACAACAGGTCAATTTTGACCTGAAGATCTCGTTTTTAAACTTTAAAAAATTATTGAAACAAGATTTTTGATAATATGGAGTAAAATATAGGAAAAAAAACGACAATATTTTGGGTACACAATTTTTACTGTTAAGAAAAAAATTTAATTAACCGCTAAATTAAAATAAAAACTTTGTTTTAACATTTCTGGAAGTCTGGAAAATCTAAAATTTTACAAAAAAAATTATAAATTTGATAGTCACATGGACCACCAAAAATATGGACAACAATTTTTTTGTTTAAAAAGCTAATTTAAGCTTATTTTTAATCAGATTTATTCTTTTTAAGCCTAAGCAAAGCCTAACAATGAAGCTGAATTGTATTATGAGGCACTTTTATTAAATTATCCCATTTTTTATATCCTAATTTTTTTCACGACTGAATTTTGATACATTTTTAAGCGGTTGCTGTACAAAATTGGTAAAGACCAGAAAAAAGTAAAAATATTTTTAGAACCAGCAGACTCTCCGAAACCTAAAAAATATTCATTCATATTGGTTAAAGAAGCACCATTAAAAAATTTTTCTTAACAGCATAAAATATACCTTGAAAAAAAAGGTCATTTTTTGGCTATAAAACACCAATTATTTTCTTAAAGGGTAGTTTACTCACTTGTTAATGCCCAAAATTAAGATCGCAAAGTCAGAATTGACCTAGAAACATGTTTTTATTTATAACTGATTTTTGGTACACGTTTAGTACTTGTACTGGGCGGGGGCAAAATTTTAAGGCTAGGGGGGTATAACTGATTTTTGGTACACATTTAGTACTTGTACTGGGCGGGGGCAAAATTTTGAGGCTAGGGGGGGTGTGGGTGGACCCAACCCTACTCCCCCTTGTTCATCTATGTCTACAACTGGTCTTTGGAAAGGTCATCTTTTAAACATCTTGTCTTTAAAAAACTCGTCTTTTTGATGCAATTTTGTAAACTTACTTTTTAAAAGACGAGTTTCTTTTATTTTACGACTTAACAATGGATCAAAACTCGCTAAAGTTTTCACCCACTAACGTTAAACATCCACTGCAACATGCCAAGAGAAACAAAGGATGATCAAATTGCCAGACTGAAAGCAGGGAACGTGGACCTGCACAAAAACCGAATTGTGCACTCCCCCATAGGGTTTAAATGGGAGGGGCAATTCCAGAATGTGGGGGGCATGGGAGGGGCAACTTTTTTGAAACGGGGGGGCAATAAAACGGGGGGCAAGCAGGGGGGAAAGAAAAAAAAAGAAAAAAAGGAGAAAAAAGGAAGGGAAAAGACAAAAAAGGGACAAAAAAGCGAAAATAAGGTAAAAATAGCTCTGAAATGGCTTAAAATACATTGAAAGAGGCTAAAAACTGCAAAAAAATTGCGATGATGGCGTCATCATAGGTCAAAAATGGCGTCATACTTTTAGGGTACTTTTTCATTTTTTGGCAAGGGGGGCAATAAAACTGGGGGGGCAAATCCTCCAATAAAATAGGGGGGCATTTCCAGAACATACACAGGTCTGCAAAAAGTTGGCAGATTTGGAAAAGAGGTTCGCTAGGATGAAGGAGGAACGAGCTCCTTGTGTCAACACCGACTTGGTGGCTTCCATCTGTGAACGTGTTCTAAGCCTCTTCTCCCTATGATTGACAGTTATTTTAAGTGCATGGAGGTGCAAAGAGAACATGAGACAATGCTGGTTGTATCTGGCCTACCGGAGAGCGATTCCTATGAAGGGGAAAAAGAGAATGTGACCAAGTTATTAAAGACTAAAGGATAGTGGCGATTTGGGAGAGGTCACTCCAGTTGAGTTTTTTCATATCGAAAGAGCTGGTGACCAGCCCAGCCCAGGCTCCTAAAAATAAGAGTTTTTAATAAATATATCAGAAATAGAGCTGTACGTTCAGAAGGATGACTAAGGGGGGTCACTAAATTTGATAAAGTTTATTTAAGGCCGTCACTGAATGAGGAACAGCAAGTCTGTCAAAAGGAACTGCTTGGCAAACTTAGGGAGCTTAGAGAGCAGAACAAAAAGGTTTTGCTTTGGTATTCTGCTGATGGTGATCCCTTTTTGTTTGACATCACTTTTTAATAAATATATCAGAAATAGAGCTGTACATTCAGGAGGATGACTAAGGGGGGTCACTAAATTTGATAAAGTTTATTTAAGGCCGTCACTGAATGAGGAACAGCAAGTCTGTCAAAAGGAACTGCTTGGCAAACTTAGGGAGCTTAGAGAGCAGAACAAAAAGGTTTTGCTTTGGTATTCTGCTGATGGTGATCCCTTTTTGTTTGACATCACTCTCAAGGCTCCCCTAAATGTTTCAAAATAGGATATTATGCGATTTAATTATCACTGTGGTAAACTAAAGCTTATACCTAGTATAAAAATTTTGTGTATGAATGCAAGAAGCCTTGCTAACTCCTTAGATGAGCTTGATGTTCTGATTTCAGGTGATGATTCTATCATTTTAGACCTGTTTTTACCTTATTTTCGCTTTTTTTTGTCCCTTTTTTCCCTTTTCCTTTCTTTTTTTCTCCTTTTTTTCTGTTTTTTTCTTTCCCCCCTGCTTGCCCGCCCATTTTATTACCCCCTCGTTTCAAAAAAGTTTCCCCCCATGCCATCCATTTTGGAATTGCCCCTCCCCATTTTAACCCCAGGGGGGGGCAGTGCACAGGTCTGTAGTCCTATTAATTAAAAATATTTTTAGAGTAGTTGAAGTTGAAATGGAGGAAAAGTACAATGCAATAGAACTAGTAGCGGTTGACATTATTCTACAAAAGTCATCTAAACTGAGATTCATTGGTATTTACAGAGAACCTAGTACTAGCAAAGAAAAAGACAATCTAATATTTGAGCTAATCAGTAATTTAACAGAAAATTTTCTAGGAACCATTGTTTTAACTGGAGGTTTCAATCTGCCAGGGGTAGATTGGTCTTCAGATAAAATAATTTCAAACACGCAAAATGAAAATAATTGGTTTGAGTTTTTTATTGAGCTAGGTATGTATCAGCTTGTTTCACAACCAACTCGTGAAAAAAATTATCTGGATCTTTTGTTCACAAACGATAGAGAAATTTTCAATAATGTCACTGTTGCGCCCAGTTTTTCAAAATCAGACCATGACACTATTTTATCTGAAATCAACATTAACAACAAACATCTCTCGACTTCAATTCACAAACCCTGCTGCGTAGGTACAAAACCGGATAAAAACGATCCAAAATATCAATAATAACTTGCTAAAAAATGATAACAATCTGTTCAACTCAGAATTCTGAAAAATATATACTGATTTTTTGTGCTACTATGGCGCTTCAACCAACCGATTATTAAACATATTATAATTTATAAATATATAATCCTATTCTAATTATAATTGAGCTGTTCATTTGTCTTTGTGTTAATCCTTTTTTTTTGATATGGTTTGGCTCAGAAATTATCTTGAAAGGCTCAAAATTTTGAATTACAGTTTTTTGTAAAAAAAACCAATTTATTTTATTAAACAGATAAACCCCACCACCTCACCAAGCACATTAAAAAAATAAGCGTTCAATACTATTTTTTAGCTAATCATAAAATTATTTAATTGGTTTTTTAAAAACCACTTTCTTTTAAGCAAACAAAGTTGCTAAAAACGGTTCAGCTGGCGAGGGCCTTAGAAAACTAAGGGTGCATCTCATGCTTCACTACCGGATCTTTTTAGGTTGAATTCAGCTTCTGGCTTAAAAGGAAATTGCTCAAGGATCTGCCAGGTACCACGTTTTGGGCTGCGGGGTGAAAGTTCCCAGCCAGAAGCTGAATTCAACTTCAGAAGTTTTTCCTTTTTAATGATTCAAAATCAATATTTTGATCAATAAATCATTATGAAAGATCAAAATAAAAAAGGTTTACATTTTTTTGCCTTCCAATAGTTTATTTTTGTTTTTGACAAATCATCAAAGGATAAATATTAAAGACATGAGAGTTAAAATATAAAAAAAAGAAGCAGCAAACTCTGAATCCCAGAATTTATTCATGTTGTCTAATTATAGTGGAAGTGGGGCCGCTGGGCTAAATCGCACCATGACACTATCGTGCCACGGCCACACATGAAAATGTTATTTTTTTATTTTTCCCATAAAGCAGAATACGCAAGGCAGGCCGATGTTATTTGGCACTAACCTTGGAACCAAATATTACAAATAACAATATTATAACAAAGAATCAATATTATCACAATGTATGCCTCAGTCGGGACTCGATACAGGAACCTTTAGTATGTAAGACTTACGTTCTGCCACTGTGCCACAAAGCGAGATTGTAAGCGGGCTTGGACCAGCTAAGGGATAAAACTTTTTTATAGTGGTGTAAATTTGCTTCAACGGGACGCCGGCCTGGGCATGTCAAGCTAAAAATTTATTGTGTTGGCCTGGACCTGGCCAAACATTCTGATGGGATGTCTAAGAATTTTGACTTGCTTACATCTCTGCACTAAACCTTTGTTTTCAAATAAGTCGTTTGCAACAAAAGTGTTGTTTTGTACATTTCAAAAAAACAAACAAACAAAAAAACAAAGTGAATCTCCAAAATTTAAACTTTTGGCCAAATATAATAGCAAAATTTTTATGCCTGATTAATTGAATAATAATAATTCATTAAACAATAGGGGAGAAGTTCCGTAGCCACGGTTCTTCCTCGTCTTAAATAGCTCTTGCTTTAACCAGGAGTTGATAGTATTTGAACGCATTTATTTACCATCCAACATATTTACTTATGTAAGATTCAAGGATTGAAATTTAAAATATACTTGCGCTTCTCCTGCAATTACAAATTTTAGCAGAAGAAAATAAATAAACAGTAAATAGCTTTAGATGTACAAAATATTGAGATCAATTCACACTTTTTTTTTAAATTCTAAACCTTGAATCTTCCGTAACTGACATTGAGATCTAAAAAGTTCTTTACAAAGGTTAAATCAAACTACGTTAAAGTATTTTGTTCTATATTTAAAAAAATAAAATCTTCCAGGTTTTTTTGACATGGGTATTTCTGTTACAATCACCGTAACCCTTTAAGAAAATAGAAAAGAGGCGTCAAACAAGAAGTATCAAATTTATAT
>JASAMX010018916.1:0-11016 GCA_030248175.1 Microlaimidae sp. YZB2_3 | reverse complement strand
TATATAGTTGTTTAAATTCTAGATATTGACGGTTAAATTGTTTTAAACTGAAGATATTTAAAAACAAAAAGGTGTATCAATAATCTAAACCGCATGTTTTCCATACAATACTAGGTCTGCTACAACACATTTCAAACTTACTTTGACGCCACTTTTCAGCGATTCCTGGTGATTGGAGGCGATTGTTAAATTCTAGATATTGACGGTTAAATTGTTTTAAACTGAAGATATTTAAAAACAAAAAGGTGTATCAATAATCTAAACCGCATGTTTTCCATACAATACTAGGTCTGCTACAACACATTTCAAACTTACTTTGACGCCACTTTTCAGCGATTGCTGGTGATTGGAGGCTATTGCGTATATGCGCCAGTAGGAAAACAGTATGATCACCAGCGGAATGAAGAAGGACACCAGGGAGGAAAAGGTGATATAGGCCGTGCTGCTGGTGAATTGGCACTTCCCGCTGTCGCTGTACAGCTCCGGGTTCTCCAGGCGCCACCAGGCGATGGCCGGGAAGCTGATGCAGGAGCTGCAGATCCAAACCACGGCCACAGCCAAGTAGACCTTCCCGCTGGTCATGGTGTCCCGGTAGGTGAGCGGGTCTTTGATGGCCAGGTAGCGGTCCAGGGAAATGACGCACAAGTTCCAAATGGACGCCGTGCTGGCCAGGACGTCCAGGGAGTGCCAAATGTCGCAGAAGACGAGACCAAAGCGCCAGTGGTCATCCACGGTAACGTAAATGCTGAACGGCATCACCACCAGACCAACGATGACGTCGGACACAGCCAGAGAGACTGAAATAATACAGCGGATTACATTCTATTCTAACAACTCCAGTTGTGATAAAGTTTCAAAAAAATGAGACGCCTTATAAATACGAGTTCTAATGTAAAATTTTAAAATAGATGCTAAAATACATTACCACCAAACCCACGATTAGGTCGGACACACTAGAGAAACTGAAATAACACGGCAACTTACATTTTACAGTGCATTATATAGTTTTACATTGTCTAAAACAGATAAATACATAAGCAATAGATAGTTTCACTTTCATTGTTACGCACCATGAAATTAAAGACTAAAGGCAAGCGCAATGTGGTTGGTGGTATTGTTCAGTGAATATAAAGTAGGAGTCACATTTTTGTATTTTATTGTATTTTGTTTAAGACAGGGACGTACATAAGCAATAGACACATTGCCTTGAATATGTTTGTATCATGAAACTGAAGACTTAGAAAGCCCAACGTGCCCAACTGGTGCAATTGTTTAATGAATAAAGAAGGGGACGATATAATGACTAATTAAATGTTTACGTTCGCTGTTATTTATAAAAAGCACTTAAAGTCATGGTTTTTATCAATTCATTATCACATTATTATGATAAATGGCTTTGCTTTAATTAGTTATCACATATTTTCCAGTTTCTATTTAGTAAGCAACTTCACCACTCACGTTTAGTTTGCCTATAGTAATAACTGAAATACATTAAACTAAAAAGCTCTGTCAAAATAAGCCACCAGGCCACTTCATTAACATTAGGATTCGCAAATCCCAATGGAAGATTTGCATGGTGATGTGACGTGCTATTTATTAGGAATATTTAAATAAACAAGAAACATAAGTGTGGTAAAAAAGGGGTAAATATGTAAAATAACATGAACAATTAAATGCTGAAAAAACTGTTTTCACCAAATAAAAAATTTCTGGATTGTGCAACTTTACACGATTTTGGTCTTTATTGTTAAAAAAAATTTTAATGGAGAGCAAAAATATTCAAGAAATTTTTAACAAATTCCTTACGGAAAATAGGTTTTTTCCGCAAGCAAAAATTAAAAAACTACTGCGGTTGAGGTTTCATTAGGTGTTTTTAGCTGCTGAGATTTCAGATATAATGTTTGATTTTAAAATTAAAATAATAAAATTAGCAAAACATCACTTCAGAAAAGATTAAGTAATGTCGAACAGAGTTTTTTTACCAAAATTAGTCTAAAAACAATAGTCTTGGGGATTTTGTGGGACCAATTTAAAAATCAATACAAAATTTTGAAATTAACAATTAGTTTGCTATCAAATCAACATTTTTTAATAGCCGTTTATTTTCTGTACGAACCAAATTATGCATAAAAATACCATTTGAATTTTAGAACCTATAAAACCGGTTTAAATTTATTTACAAAAGCTGTTTGTTGATGGAACGCCTAAATATTAAAAAAATTTTTAAAGTAAATAAGCAGTTTTTGATATACAAATAGACAATTGTGACATCTGTGCTGGCGTGTTATTAGACGACTGCGGGCGTTCCTTTTCGCGCGCGACGTTACTATAGGGTTACTTTCGTTTAGAACAATGGATCTGGACCAGCGTGTGATAAACAAAATAAGAGGTAAAAAACTTTTAAACGTTACATATCTATTCTTACCTATAAAATATCCTGTTGGAGTGTGCAGAAAGCATTTAAAGTATACTGTTACGATCACTAAAAGATTTCCAAACACAGTAAATACGCAGAAGACTCCCAAAATAATCACCCAAATGGTTGTCACACTGGCATTATGCAGGAAAAAGCTTGAAGCACTAGTGTTAGACAGGGAACTGGACAAATTAAGCATTTCGATGACTGCTTTTTTCTCCTTTGAATAAAATTTTCCGAATGGAGTTGCTGAAGTGTTATTTTTTACAGGAAACAGTACATTTTGCCTGTATTAAATAAAATATACACGAAGAGAAAGCTACGTATTAAAATACATTTTTTCTTTTAAAAAAAAAATAAATAAATAAATCGATAATTTTGGCAAAAGATGTTGATTAATTTATTTAAATTATTTTTTCCCAAATTCTGAAAATTTTGCGATTCCTTTTTTAGATTCCTCCATGATTCATAACTTGTTCAGTTAATTTCCGTGAAATTGACACTAAAAAATTAATAAATTAATAATAAAAAATTTAAAATATATTTATAAAACAAATTTAAACATATCTATAAAACAAATTTAAATATATATAAATATATATTTAAAAATTTGTTTTATAAATATGCTTAAATTCGTTTTATGCAGCATAGAAGAATTAAGCATATTTATTTCAATTTTTTACAAGAAAATCGTTCTAATAGGTCTGCATTTAACAACTTCCTTTATTATCACGTAGCCTTAAATGGACCAGCCTCCGGCTTATATAATAAATTTCTTTTTTCTAAACTGCTTCATAATAATTAATTATTTCTTATCTTTATTCGTTTTGTTATCGTCACAGTAGCAGCATTTACACGTTAAAACATATGAAATAAAAAAACAATCAAGAATTCAAGAGCTTAAATATAAATGTTTCCTAATTTGTTTACTTCAACCACATCCCCTGGTACAATATTCCTCCATTCCCTCCTGGTTGATATTATAAAATGGTCTGTCTCCGAATTCCAGAAGTCTAAAGCTCATAAATATATTTTGTTTGCTATTTAAAAAAAAAACAACCCCAACTGAGAAAACTAATTTGTACTAAATTATTAAACTTTCTACACTAAACATTGTTTTCATATACTAGCTAAAAATGAATATAAAAACAAAAAATGAGTGATTTGACCCCGGGCGCACGTCTAGACGGGAAAGGTAAAAAAAACACACGAAGTGGATAAACACCTATGAAGTTTTGACACGGAAATCGCAATTTTGTAACTGATTTACATATTTTTTTGTTTTCTTATAAATTGGTGACATTAACAACTCAATGTTTCTGTTGTGCTTGATTTTGATGGTCAAGTTAGTTTTTGTGGTTATTTTGCAATATTTTAATCCATTAAAAATATGAAAAAATATTTTTATAAAAGTTTTGACACTTTTTGATAGCCCAAATCGTGTATCTAATAAATTAGTATTTAAAGGTGACATATTTAACATATATGACGGTTAGATTAGTAATATCGAAAACATTAAATAAAAAAGGCGAAAAGAATGTTAATTAAAAAATTTAGCAAAATTTTTTCTAGATATTATCAGTGCATTGTTGTACGGCCAAGTTTGAAGTGGCTTACCCTAAATTATATAACGACTTACATAATAATACCCTAGTCATTTTTAGCAACTGACCAAATTAATTTAATTAAAATATTTTATAAAACGTGGAATGTGAACTGCTCCAGTATTATTCTGTATTAGTTGCATTGCTAAATACGCAGATCAGAAAAGCGCGAATTTAATTTCTCCCCTAAAACGTCATGATAATTAGAGAGTGTTAATTTAAACGCTTATATACAAAGTTGTGCTCTGTTAAATGTTGATTTAAAATTTTATTTCTCATTGACAACTCACTTAGAAAAAGCTCGAAGTTATAAAGATATGGAGGATACTAGACAATTTCACCCTCCGCACAAAATGAAAAGCTAGAAAGTAACTGATATTACAAATTTTTTTAACAAATAGTATATTTTTCAATGTGGTTCTATGCGAGATAATTTTTACCAAATTGCCAGTTTTTCACGCTTATAATTAATTTTCTGTTGCCTCCTACTTTAATTTCTGAAATAATGGGAAGCACCGTTTAACTTGTAATTTCTTTCAAATTTCTAAATTATTGAGGACTAAAATTTAAAAAGTGGTATGGTTTTAAAAAGTTGGTTTTATAAAAAAATAACTGTTTTGGGGCCACGCTCAGACAGCGTCTTTAAAATCACAAAACTCTCAAGTAAGTAAGAATAAAACACTTTAACTTAACTTGCGAATTAGTGGACATAAATAAATATGAACATAACTGAGCTCTATTGAAGCTTTTGATACCCCACTACAAACTATAAAATAGATTTAATAATAATGTCTTTACTTTAAAAATTAAATTCAAAATAATGATTTCAAAGCCACTACAAACCATAAAATAAATTTAATAATAATGTCTTTACTTTGAAAATTAAATTCAAAATAAAGATTTCAAAGCCACTACAAACCATAAAATAAATCTAATAATAATGTCTTTACTTTGAAAATTAAATTCAAAACAAAGATTTCAAAACCACTAAAAACCATAAAATAAATTTAATAATAATGTCTTTACTTTGAAAATTGAATTCAAAATAAAGATTTAAAAATCAAAAATAGAATAACATTGGTATTATTAAAAGCCTTTATTGTTTACCAGACTAATTGTTAATGTTATTAGCAGGTGAAATAAAACTAAATCTTTGATTCAATCGTTGAATTATTATATTTTTTGTTTACTTTTTCATTTGATCTAATATAACAAAGACATTCCGCTATATAATTATATAAATAAACACCTTTAATACTTAAAACCCATTGGAATTAATTAACAATTCACTTAACACAATAAAACTTCCTCTTTTTTTAATATACAAAACTATGTTTCCTTTTCTTAAGTAGAATTTTGACATTTTGGAATTAAGTTAGGTGGATAAAATTTTATCTTACTTTTTTGTTCTAATTATTTCCCGAGAGACTAATCTAGAATCTTTAAAACTAATTAATTAGACTTAAAATAGTGGTACCGAATCAATTTTTTGTCATACATAAACTACGATTTTTGTGGCTTCATAGTTCAAACTGCGTTAACTGAATTTTTTTGGCGAAATTAGTGCAACAATGATGGAGAGTGTACGAATAGATTTTTAAGGAACAATAAATAAACAGTTTATATGCTACTTACTTACAAAATTTTCGTTTAGTAAATTTTGGACAAAACAGAGCCAACAAAAATTTGGAGTATTAAACTTAAATAAAACAAATATACTACTGTTAAATGCTGGCGTCTTGTATGGTACATACGTCAAAACACAAAAAATTAATACAGAAATTTTATCTAACAAAAATATATTCTTGTATAATTGCATAAAACGCGATTTAACGTACATTAGTAAAAAACGGTAAATAAATTTAAAACAAAATTTTAAATGATTACTTTTTGTAGAACCCTAAAACAAAGATTAAAAAATATAAATGTGCAAGATGCAAAAAAAAAATGGGGTATTCTGTTTGGGAGCAGCAACTTTTTTATGTCTTCTATCTAACTTCCTCTTAAGGTCTCTCCGGACAGTTTTTATTGCAGTGTTTAGTAGTAAACCAATTGCAATAAAGAGCAAAAATTACGCATTTTTATTTACACACAATTTATTTTTGAATTATTATACTTTTGGTTATTATAATATTTTAAGATATTCAAATGACGAAAATTTGACTAATTGGCGAAAAGCAGACAAGAAATTCTGTTTACAATAATGATATTTTTTGAATTTATGTGAAATAAATTTTTAAAATTTTAAAAAAATAAAAAAAAACATTATTAAAATAAAAAAAATTGTGGCCAAATCTGTTTTAGGTGTAAATCGATCTCGGGACCTTTCAAGGAGGTGACGAAGCGCTAACCGACTACGCCACTGCTACTATAAGCAGATGAGGTCTAAAAGCGATTTATAAACACACCCTCTGAAATAAATTGATAAAACGCACGACGCACGACAGAATTATTTATTCGTTAAAAAATACAAAAGATATTATGGCCTTCCATAAATTATAAATTTCAATAAAAATATACTATCTGGAGCTTTAAATTTTACCAAATTAAGTTAAATCAAAGTTTTAACAAAATTTTAAAAAAATTAACCCCCATTTTTCACGGAAAATTCTTTATTAAACCATAAATACAACAATATTCAGTTTAATTTTTATGTACGTAAAAGAGGGTAACTGTGTCTCTCTATTGGAAGTATTTTTTAAATAAATAGTGTGCAGTAAATATTTTTAAGGGTTTTAAAAAAGTTTCATTGCAATTTGATATTTAATATCAATTATTTCAATTACTTATAATAATATAATGAATGTCCACTTTATAATCGTGATATTTCTGCCTTTTTAACACTCCTATAAATTTTTTAGTGAAATATTACTGTATTTCACGAGATCTCGTATGCCAAAAATCGCGATTTTCCATACTTAAGAAAACTGTTCGGAGAGACCTTAAGTATTGCTTTTTTTTATTTCTCTTCACCTGCGCCCTGCCTTTTTTGTTTATATTTGAAAGCCTCCTACACACTTCTGACTCTGTTGTCTTGCCTTGGGAAAAGTCATATTGAAATACCTATGTGCACTACGTATGGGTATATGTATTATACAAAATTTATATAAAACAGTTTTTAGTTCAAGCAAATACAAGTAAATCTCTATGCTGTATAACGCAGTACCACATTTAATTTTTTTCATCTGTAAACTATGGACAATAGATTTTAAAATATTTTTTGAAATGTATTTTGCACGTTTTATATTGGACAATATTTTTTCTTTAAAAGTTTATGTAAATGCGTTTCTGGGCTTTAAATTGTTGATAATGCAAAATTGTTATTAGATTTTAGATTAACCAAACTCCTCACGTTTTTGCATAATAAACAGTAAAAAAAATCCTACAAATATTCTAATAAAACACTTTTAAGGATAATTTTGGAGCAGATTTATAAACTAATATTATATTTTAATTTATACTACCAATTGCAGTAAAACCACAAATTATAATAAGAGCATAATACGATTAAATAGTATTTTTCAATGATCAACAGAGTTTTGCCCAATAAAAATAAACTGCGGATTTTTAAACAAGTTTTGATTGTGGTAAAATTTTTGATAAAAATCATGGTTTGTGAAAAATTAAAACAATTGTGCTAATTGTTAATTAAATCAACTTTAAAACTGACAAATTTTTAATAAGAAACTTTTATGTGGTTCTAAAGTTTTTGCTTCCAAAAATTAAAAAGTCAAAAAATAAAGCAGGAAAACGGGGCTTTTTACCCTTGGCGTCCGTTTAGAATGACAAAATCTGGACTAGTACATAGTGGAGTGTTTGGATTCTAATAAATTAGAAATAATATGAGTATAAAAGGAATGGAAATTCCAAACATTATGCTCACAGCGGAGTGAGGTTTGGTGTGCCCGGCATGACCCGTAATTTTTTCAGGTCGACCCGGTTGAGAAGGGCCAAAACCTACCCCGAAAACGGTAAAGAAAATCAGCGACTAACTTAAGCCTAAGCAAAACCTAAGCCTAAGCAAAAGCTAAGCTAAGTCTAAGCCTAAGCAAAAAACCTAAGCCTAAGCAAAATCTAAGCTAAGCCTAAGCTTAAGCAAAACCTAAACTAAACCTAACTTAACCTCTCCCCTGTCATTTTTGTGGTAGGTTTCGGCCTTCGGCGACCTGGTCGCTCGGCTTGGCCAATTTTTCATCAATTTTTGTTATTTCTGTTCAAACGAAATCGACCCGACTATTCAAAATCTTGACCCGTTACGACCCACAAAAAACTCTGGTTTGTACTGTGAAACGCACTGTCCTTTTTTTGTTTTTTTTTTAATTGGTCCACTTAAAATTGGTTAAAACCGCTTAAAATGTCGCTTAAAACTATAGACAATAGGTTTAAATTCATTGGAAGCATTTATATATATTCAGAAATTATTAAATATTAAGAGTTATGGGCTCAATTTATATTAGACAATAATTTTTCCTTAAAAGTTTATGTTTAGTAATGTACATAAATATGATTCTGGGCTTGGTGAAATCTAATATTAGATTTTAAATTAACAAAAATTCCTCACGTTTCTGCATAATAAACAGAAACTTCCTTCCTGTAAATATTGTTTTAAGAAATTTTTAAAAGTATTTTTACTACAATTTAAAAATTAATATCATTTGTAAAATAATCAATTGTTCTCAAACAAATAATTATAATCTGAGCATTTGCATGGTAATCAAAACATAAACAGTTTTTTTTTAATAAAAAGTTTTGATCTTGTGATAGAAATAATTGATTAAGAAAAATTAAAAAAATGTCCAATTTGTACATTAGATCAACATTAATTAACAACTCTTATTCAAAACGTTCATGTTGCAGAATAAATAAAAATAGCCATTAAAAGTTAAAACACTGCAAAATAAAAAAAAAGTTTGGCGACTACATAAAAAGAACAAAAACTCAAAAAAGATAACTGTCGAGTAACAAATAAATAATAAATAACTGTCGAGACTATAGATTCTTAGTTAATGATTTACGATTGAGTTTGAACAAATAGTACTTAGTAATAACAAAAATATACTCTCTAAAAAGTGGCCCTAAAAAATTCGTTGAAAAAAAGTCGTAAATCACATTTTGATTAAATTAACGAAATAAGTAGGTTAGAAAAGTGTTGCTATAATATTTGTTGATTGAACGAAAAAATTCGTAAAATTAACCTAGAAAAATCTTGTTAAAATTGATAATTGCTCTTTACATATTAAACATACAGTTTTGTCTCGTGCGACGGTTTTTTATTTTATAATTAGGTTTACCACTAGTTTTGTTTGACTATTTATATAAATATATTCTACGAAAATAATCAAATCCTATGTATAACTGAAGTCAAATTCTTTCAACTTTCATTTTTTTGTTTTATATTTATTAATAACAAAAATAATTGTTTTAAAACAAAAAAATAAGGTTCGGCCAATTTAATCCGACTCTTTTTAAAGTTTTAATAATTACCACGGGACGTTTCCTTTGATTTTGTTCTAAATATAACAAATTTGTGAGGATATTTTGTTGGAAATATTAAAAATTCTTCGCTATTGTTAAAACAAAATTATTTTGCAAAGAAAAAACTCCAAAGGCGCTGATGATTTCTATGGAATTAAGATGGCAGAAATTGCTTGTGTGTGCACTGACTTTAAATCCTTAGTTTGAAGTATGTAAAATTTTCTGCTAGGGATTTTAAGTTTTTGCAACACTTTATTTATTTTTTTTAAAGTGTGAAATCTGAATTTTCGTTTACAAAACAAATTAAGGAAGGACAAACTAAGGTAAGAAATGTTTTGTCTTCTAATTAAAACAATTTTATATTTTGTAAAGTAACCATAAATCACTTTTTTCTTTACCCTTAAAATGGTTAAATAAGAAAAAAATATGGAAAAATGTTTGGCCGAAGAAGGACTTTTCTTCTCGCCATCACGTTGAAACTAAATAAAAGTAAAATTTGGAAGTTAAAACTATTGTTTTGAATTTTTAATTTATTATGCTTGTTAAGTATTATAAATTCTTGCTTCATGTAAACCTATTCTATGCATCCTTTAACCGGAGTTTTATCGGAAAAATTTTATTGTAAGACCTGAGTTTCACTAATTTTTTATTAAGCCTTTAATAAATAAAAAAATCGTAAAAGTTACTAATTAAGTGAGCGGATCCTTTCCCGTTAAAAAATTCGTAGAAACTTACTAATTTCTACGTTATATTAACCAATCACTTTTAAGAGAGTATAACACAAAAGAGTGTCCGACTGTACACTAAATTTTTGACCAAAATTTTGCGAGAAAAGTCGCACTTTTAAATTCGTGTGCGACTTTTCTCGCAAAAATCCGCCATTTTCTGCTAGTTTTCCCGCGCTGTGATTTTTAACACAGTGTTAGTTTTTTCGCAATGGGGACTGCGACTGCTTTTGCACTCTATACTGCTTTATTCGCACTGCGATTATTTTTGCACTGCGAGTCTGCCTGCACAACAGAAAAATAATAACAAAGCGGAGCAAAAATTTTGTGTTTAAATGAGTAAAAGTTGTTTTTTTTGAGATGTTAAAACTTTTTAGTTTTATTGAAATAAACTACCTTTCCAACATTTTAAAATTAAATAAAACAAGTTTCGAAGTGTTTTACTCCATTGAAAATGACTACCAGCGTCTGTATTTTTTTTGTTGCGCAGCTAGACTCGGAGTGCGAATAAAGCAGCATAGAGAGCGAAAGAAGTCGCAGTCCCCACTGCGAAAAAACTAACACTGTGTTTAAAATCGCAGCGCGAAAAATCTAGCAGAAAATGGCGGATTTTTGCGGGAAAAGTCGCACACGAATTTAAAAGTGCGACTTTTCTCGCAAAATTTTGGTCAAAAATTTAGTGTACAGTCGGACACTCTTTTGTGTTATATATTCTTGATAATAATGATAAAAATTTTTTTTGCAAGTTTGTTAATAAAAAACCAAGTCAGCTATATCTCCTTTAAAAATAAGCAAT
>JASAMX010018915.1:0-10331 GCA_030248175.1 Microlaimidae sp. YZB2_3 | reverse complement strand
TATTTATCTTTTTGAACAGAATAGTAAAAGTTTTCTTCAGCTTGGTTTCATAAAAGTTACGAACATTTAATCTCTTTGTAAAAAAAGTCCATTCTTTGTAAATGTCAGTTTTTTCTTTGTAGCTCTGAAAATCTTTGTGTTATACATACATTGGGCGGATTCAACAAAACAACCGTACTTTCTGTATTGATAGTACACCCGTATTAAACTTAACATCTTTTTAAATGCCATCTTTAAAAAAATTTCTTGTCTTGACCAATTAAATGTAATGCGCAACAAAATTTCTGCCGGCAAAAGCTCGAAATTTCTTGAATTTCTAAAAATTAAAAAGAAAATGGACTTTTACAAAGAAATCGAATGTTCCTAACTTTTATGAAACCAGCGCTCAGGTTAACCCTTTAGGATTTTTTCGTCCGACAACCGCTGCATATCCGCATTACCCTTCAGTGCTGCTGCTCAATGTTAAACTCTGCGACCGCTTCGCAAATCGGCCCTAAGTTTAACACTGAAAAGGGGTGGCGCGAAAATTTCTTCTGGGGATATTGCGGAAAGAATCCCAAAGGATAAAAGAACCCACCTTAATTCGTATATTTTTCATATCAATTACGATTTCTAACAAACAATAAACATACTATTTTTCTCGAATTTTAGATATAATTTTGTTGGTATATTGTAAAAAAAAGTTTGTTTCTACATTGTGATTTTTGAATATGTGGTAAAAATGTTAACTATCTTAAGTGACAGTTATTACGATCAATTATAATAAAAAAATTTAAAAAAATAATTTGTTTTTTAAAGATGCAGTTTTCAGTATAAAAACGTAAACAGATTCAAAACGAGAAAAGCTTTTTAGCGCGCTTTTTTTTCAAATAATAACCAAATTCGAAAAAAAAATTTTTATATTCTGTTCAAAAAGAAGTTTTTTTATGTTTTGCATAATTTTTAGCAAAAATGTTTTTTGTTATTAATTGCAAAAAGAGTTTTTATAGCTTATGTGCGATACTTATAGAGCTATTTATACTCGTAGATTTCCATTTTTCAGGTTATTTTTTTGAGTTCAGAGTCTTCTCTAAAAAGTTATGAGCCCATTTAAGCCCAAAAACGCCCATCTTCGGTATGTACAATTTATGTTGTTAAGAAAAAATTTTTGTTAAGCAACAAAATAAATTAAAACTTATATTTTTATGATTACGTAACAGTCTGAAAAATCTAAAAAATATAAAAGATTTAAAAATTAATTCGACGGTCACATGGACCACTATTAACATGGACAATAATTTTTAATTGGCTGTAAAAGCTAATTTAAGCTTAGTTTTGCTAATATTTAGTTATACTAAGCCTAAGCAAAACCAAAAAAATAAGCTAACTTGTATTTCGACATATTTTTATTTCATTATTATATTAGTATTTTTGACGAATTTTTTCTCCAAAATTAAATTTTGAACTAGTTGCCGTACAAAAATGGTAGACACTAAAAAATTTTGAAGCCTGCCATGAACTGAGCAAATCCGAAAAAAAATTTTAAGTTCTTTAAAAATCAAATAGAAATTTTTCCTTTAACAAAGCATAATTTGTACAGTTGCCACAGAATAGGCATTTTTGGGGTCAAAATTGGGCTGATAACTTTTTACTAAAAACTTAATCAAAAAAATAACCTATAAAATGATATCTACGTGTACGATTTGGGGCATAGAAACAAAAAAGACTTTTCTGTGCGTATTTTTACTTTTCGATCGGTCAAATCGATAATGGCAGTTTCTAATTTTTAGCGCGCTGAAAAATCATTTTTTAAACCCAGTTAAAATAAGCGGAAACGCCTTTTTGCACTTTGCAAAAGCTTCTGACTACTGTGTCACATCAAAAACTTTTGCAGAAACGCATAATAAATATGGGATCTCTGGAAAGCTGCTAAATTGCAGAGAAGCTCTTCGAACAAATAGAGAAATGAAAATAATAATAAATGATACTATTTCTGATTCTTACCCAGTTAGTAGCTCGGTACCACAGGGTTCTGTTTTAGGACCATTCCTTTTTTTAATCTATATTAATGATATTGTCAATTGTGTACAAAACTCTGAGATTAGGCTTTTTGCAGATGATGCAAAAGTCTCTGCTATAGTTAAAATCCTTCAGGATCTTAAAAATGTAGAAAAAATATTAGCAAATAGAGGTAGTTAAATCATCAAATTTACCCACAGAATATCTGCCACCAAGGTCCTGTGCTATGTTATTTATTAGACCTTTTTATGCAGACCTGTGCACGATCTGGAACTGCCTCTGCGGAATATTAGTGGCTGTGCCCCCCCCGGCCAAAAATGAAAAAATACTCAAAAATTATGGCGCCACTTTTGATCTATTTTGATGACGCCATAATAGCGAATTTTTGCAGTTTTTGAATTTTTGCTAGCCTATTGCAATGCATTTCAAGCCATTTTAGACCTATTTTTACTTAAATTTAGCTTTTTTTTGTTTTTCTTTTTCCTTCTCCTTCTCTTGTAAGCTCTTCTTTCCTTTCTCCCCTGCGTAGGAGAAAAAATAAGGATAATGGTTGGGCGGGGGGGGGGCGGCCGCCCCCCCCCCGCAATGGTCGCCAGATAGTAAAATTTGGGGTTTTCAGAGGCTAAAAATTCAAAATTTTCTAGCGCCTCGCTAATCGCTCGGCGCCAAACTTTAAAATAATTTTAGTACCCCAATGGACCCCCAAAAACCAAAAATTTGTTCCGCTTCGCTTCGCTCAGCGGTCACTTTCTATAATATACATACATATATATCTCGTTATTTATGTTGCCTGATGCTAATGTTATTTCAAAGTTAGTACAATAATTTTTATAAGTAATAAGTACTACACAGAAAGCAAAACAAACAATCATATTCGTTGATTTATGTAACTCCCCCTCCTAAATTTTCCTGCCGCTTATAGCATTGGCTCAGATTTTTTTCATATAGGTAGGTACCCTGGAAAACATGGAGCCGAGATGCTGCTCATGTGCTTTGGTTTACAATGTGGGTTTAGCCAAGGGGTCTGAAACTGAAGTCTCTAAATTCCTTTTTTGTAAAATCCAGGCTCTGCCAATGTGTGCTTATGTAATTTTTAACTAAGAAAACATGTTTTTACCGCTAAAAACATTAGATAATAGGTTATTAGGCCAAAAACAGTGTATTATACAGCTTTATCTACGTTTATCCCTGCTTTTTTAACGTTTTCAAAAATTAAGGGGGGCTCCGCCCCCCCCCCCCAAAATTGCGGGGGGGGGGGCCGAGCCCCCCCGAAATTTTTTTTGTTGTACTACAATCCGCCCTCCCCCCAAAATGATACTCTGGCTACGTCCCTGGCTAGAGTTTAGGCAATCTAATAAATATTCATTTATATTGGTTAAAGCACTATTAAAAAAAATTTCTTAACAGCATACAATGTACCTTCAAAAAAGGTCATTTTTCGGCTATAAAACACCATTTATTTTCTTTAAGCGTAGTTGAATCATTTTTTAATGCCCAAAATGGAGATAGCAAGGTCAGAATTGACATTGAAACATGTTTTTTATCTGTTTGTTTGGTGGAACTCTTAAGCTGATTCTTGGTACACGGTTAGTACTTGTACCAGAATCGGGAACTCTGTATTCCATAAAGAAATATGCGTAACGGCCCTAAATTTTTTGACAATTAAATTAAAGTCTTTTAAAACGGGTTTTTATCACCCCGCTCTGAAGTTAAAGGGACGGAAATTAACTAACCACTTAGTTTAGGATAATTAAACAAAAAATATTTTTAAAAGAACTTTCTTTCTTTAAGCTTGAGTTTTGACTTATATATGCGTTTTTCTATGCTCATTCATGCTCTCTCCATGACCGTTTTTTAGGCTTGCGCTTGACCCCTCGGCACTTCACAAATGATTCTTGATGATTGACCTGACCCCGCCCCGCCCCCTCTATGCTTACCCATTCAAAAGTGAAGAAATACATGTTAAATAAAACTACTATGCATATTATTAAGCCTTTTATCACGTTATAAACACATTTTAAATTTAAGGCATAAAATACCTTAATAAACATTCAAAAATTAAACTTTCTAGTGGGTTTTATTGCCTTAAATTAAAAAAATTCTTCCCTAGGGGCATTCTGCCCTCAGATCCCCGCAATTACCAAGGTTCTGTGCCCCTTACCCCCGCTGGGGAACTCTCGCTCTCCAAAACCCCCATTTTTGGAAGACTGCGTCTGCCGCCCCGCCCCCTAGACCTCTTCTCATTCTCAACGTTACTATTCCCCTCCAAACCGCCCCCTCTTAAAATAAATTCCTAAGCATGCCACTAAATGTAACCATAATCAGAAAACAAACTTTTTTTTAACATATTTTAGGCTGAATTATCATTGGAAGGGCCATTTACACCAAACGTATTTTGTAGAAATGCTGATATTTTGTTCGATACGTCAAATAAAGTTTGTTTAATGTTTTTTGACAATCTCTCCAGGGGCCGTATGCTGAAGGTTTAATCCGACTTAAAATTAATCTGAGATTAGCGATTGTCGACACACAGTAAACATACTAACTGTATTGATTAAATAATCTAGGTTAACGGATTTAATGTGAGATTAAGACTTAATCTCAGATTAAATCGTCTTTAATTCGATATTAGCGAGAAAAACCGGCAAATTTTTAATCCACCTCCGGAGGTAGTTAAAAATTATTTAAAAAATTTATTGAAAATTTGCATAAATTAACAATTTAATCCGGAAGATTAAACCTTCAGCATACGGCCCCAGACCTGTGCACTGCTCACCCGGGGTTATAATGGGGGGCAATTCCAAAACGGGGAGGGCATGGGGTGCAACTTTTTTGAAACGGGGGGGGCAAGCAGGGGGAAAGAAAAAAAAGTAAAAAAAAGGAGAAAAAAGAGAAGAAAAGAAAGGAAAAGGGAAAAAAGGGACAAAAAAAGCGAAAATACGGTAAAAATAGGTCTAAAATAGCTTAAATTGCATTGAAATAGGCTAAAAACTGCAAAAATTTCGCAATGATGGCGTCATAATAGGTAAAAAATGGCGTCATAATTTTTGGGTACTTTTTCGTTTTTCCGCGGGGGGGGGGCATTAAAACGGATAGGGGGGGCAAATCCTCCAGTAAAGCGGGTGTGCATTTTCAAACCGTGCACAGGTCTGATCTCTCATATTTTAATTTCATTTAAATATGATTATTTAGTGATAGGTGAATGAACGCATTAAAATAGGCTCGCAGTAATTTTTTTGTGATATTCCTTTCGTTGCAGTTCTTGGAAATTTTAGTTTTAATTTTTTTTTTCAATAATAATACTCCTTGGCAGTTTTCTAAATTTGGAAGATAATTCTGCAAATAAAATTTTGCAGGATTGCATCAGACGGCGTTTCCGCATCAAGTTTTCCGCGTCTGGTGGGGCCCAAGCCGAAATGCAGTGCAAAGACTGCCTAAGTCACTTAAGGCATTACTTAAAAATAACTGACAAATCCGAATCTGCGCTCTCTATTGCTTCTTCCGGCTCAGGGGTGAGTGAATTTTAGCTACTTAAAAAGCAATATAATTTTACATTACATTCTTTATTATATTTTAGTAAAATTTTTTTGTTAATAAAATAAAAGAACATTAAATCAAGCAATCAATTGAAAAATACGTTATATTATTATTTGCCTTATAAAAAATCAGAAAAATTGACAAAGCAAAGTATTATTTATTAGTGATGGGCGGACCTGCGGAACCTCCGGAACAACGGAACCAGAACCGGAATTGAGATTTTTCAAAAATAGGAAACGGAACCGAAATTACAAATTGAATAAAACCGAAATCAGAACCGGAACGTCTGGAAGAATCCGGAACTCCGGAAGAAAAGAAAAATCCGGAACTTGAACCCAGAACAAACTAAAAAAAATCCAGAACTCAGAATAAAAAACCGGAACACTAAAAAAAAACCAAAAATGATGGGTTTTTTAAAATTTCTTTTTAAAAACACTAAAAAAAACATGAATTTTTCTGAAGTCTTTAATTTATGAAAATACCAGAGCTTAGACTAACTTAATTTTGTTGCAATATGTACAACTAAAATAGTACAACTATAGTTGCATTCTTTAAAAGCAACCGACTTTGATAAAAATCAATCATATAACAATTTTGCCTTATTTTAAGGTTTTTCTTAAGCTTGGGAATAAGAAATGGTGCAAAACTGAGTTTAATTTAGCGTTTACATCCAAACAAATTTTGTCCATGTTTTGGATGGTCCATGTGACTTTTAACTTTTTCGTTTTTTCAAATATTTTCGAGTTCATCACACTTTTAGCAATGTAAAAACATAGTTTTTATTTGATTTGTTTGTTAAGAAATTTTTAAATTTTTAAATGTTTTTTTTTTAACATTATAAATTGCACATGACAAAAAGATCTTTTAATTTATGGTTTCAAATAGGCTTACTTTCAAAAAATTAAAATCCCAAAAATAACTACATAAATCAGGCCTACATGTTCGATTTAGGCTTTTTTATTATTTATTTGTCTAGTGGAATTATAAAAATCGATTTTTTAAGCGATGAATGCGACTTGTGTACCAGTAAAAATAATCAAAACCAACCTAATTTAATTAATTATTCAGTACATACACAAATTAAAATATCAAATAAGCTGAACAAAAATCAACACAACACCTGTTGTGAATCCAAATAATAATAATAACACAATAAAACAAAATGCATAAAAAAATTTGGCGCAAAAACAAATCGGTTTTACCAAAAAAATGCCTTTTATCTACCATAATAAAATTGTGAATTTATCACCATATTTTGGAGGCGGTGTATAATAATGTAAAATCCAAAAGTTCTGGATTAGCCGCCGGAACTGAAGAAAAAATTAGCGGAATCCGGAATTAATCTAGAATGATAAACAGAAACGCGGAACATGAACCAGAACATGCGTTTTATAAAATCCGGAAACCAGAACCTCGATTTTTGCCCAAAACATCCAGAACCCCGAACCGGAACGGCCCATCACTATTATTTGTGTTATACATAACTAAACAGCCTTAAGTGACTGGATTGAATTGAATCACTCCTCCCCTCCCCAATCCCCTCAACTCAACCATACATTGGCAGAGGGTTAATATATGAGGGAGTTAATCTTGAGTTCTTGGAAGCGTATTAGCATTCCCCTTTATATACTCAATAGTGGAAAAAAAGGTTAACACTCTTCGCCAATTTAAGAAAAATTCATAATTCAAAATGATTTAATTCCAACTACTTCCAAACTTTAGTTTTAAGGTCAAAATCAGATTTAAGCAAAAAAAAGTTTAAAAATGCATTTAAAAAGGCTTTTTTATCTAACTTTCCTTAAAATCCAAAACCATAGGGGTAAAATGTTACCACAAGGGCTTAAACCGCTTTAAAATTTCAAATACCTATGTCGTTTTTCAAAGCTTGTTTTAAGCTAAATAATAGATTATATTAAAATACATTGTATTTAAACAATTTTTAGTGGTTCCAAACATAGGTGGGAAGCATAGGTGGGCAGCCTCTCGGATTTGGGGGGGGGTCAAATTTTAGGGGGGTGTCCGGCAAGACCCAAATTTTGAGGGGGGGTGTACCCAATATTTCCGCGCTGCCTTAAAATGGGCTTAAAACGCGTAAAAAAACGTAAAGCAAGCTTATAAACGCTTTTAAACTGTGTAAAATTGAAATAAGACGTTATTGCAACTTACAAATTTTATTTTTTAATTCTTTTATTAATAATGTGTTTATATATTCTTATAATTAGATTAGAAATCATAGTTTTTTTTAATAATTACGTAATAATAGAATAATAATATTATTGTCTTGATTACAAAGTCAAGTATCACAAACTTTTTAATCCATAATCTTATATTTAATTAAAGATTATATACATACATGGGCGTAGCCAGGGGGGGTCTAGACATCTCTTTTAGGTCGGCAAAGGGAAAAATTTGGGGTTAGACTGACCCCCCCTTTTGCAGTGGCGTGCCCAGGATTTCATTTGGGGGGGCGGTCTGGGGGCCCTACTAACCCTGAAGGGGGGGTCTAGGGGGCGGCAGCCCTCCAGATATTGGGGGTCTGGGGGGCGAGAGCCCCCCAGCGGGGTCAAAGGGGCGGAGCCCTTTGTCAGGGGGGGGGGCCGGGGGGGGTTCGGGGGGCGGAATGCCCCCCGGGGAGAAAATTTTTAATTTAAGGCGCTAAAATACACTTGAAATTTTAATTCCAGATGATACTTATTACAAAATTTAAGGTTTCTTATACCTACACATTTAAAACATGCGTTTAAAACGTTAATTAAAGGATAATAGTGTTTATAGTAGTTTTATTAAACTGTATACCTTAACTACTGAACGGGATAATCGATTTGTAATCAAAAAACTAAGATAAATTTATCAATAAACAATTAACTTTCCGCGCGAAGCGCGGAAAATTTTTTTTAGTCGTTTTATAACACTTAAAAATTTTTCTCCGGGAGGCGAATTTGGGGGGGTTTGTCCCCGGGAACCCCAAATTTAGGGGGGGGGGGGGTGTCAGCAAAATCCAAATTTTAGGGGGGGTAACCCCCCAACTCCCCCCCCCCCCCCCGCCCACCTATGGTGGGAAGCCTCCTGGATTTTGGGGGGTATACCCAACCCCCCAAAATTGGGAGGGTGTCCCAAAAAATTTTTGGGGGTATACCTCAAATATGCTATTTTTAGCGTTTTTAGTACTGGGACCATACATGGGCATGGGGGGTTAACCCCCCAAATTCTGAGAAGGGGGTTTAACACCCCCCATACCCACTCAGAAGTGGGTGGGGGAGAAAAAGTTAACCCCCCCAATTTTGGAAAAATGAAGAAGAATGACTTTAAAATGGCTTCTAACTAGGGCCCGACCGGACTGGGATTTTTTGGTCTGGCCGGACCGGACTTTCAAAAAGTCCGGCCCGGACCGGACTGGACCAGACCGGATCATAGTAATAATTTATTATCTATATATTTGATACATATATGTAGATATAATTTATAATATATCATTTTGAAGAGGTTTCAAGTCTATAAACAAAACTTTAACCAAAAAAGCTAATTAAAACTTTACTAAAATCAAGGCAAAATATTAGAAACAATACAATATGCCAACGAAACAAAATAGCAATAATGAAACAACAAAAAGCTAATAATAATCAATGTAACAGAAGCCGATAAAAGCATATTCAGTCTTGAAGACAACTAATAATATTCAAACTTTGTAATTCAGAGATTTTAAGTTGTATTTCAAAAATACTAGTTTTTCCACATTCTCTGGGTTTAAAGATGCTCTGTCACCTTTTGAAATCAATTGAGACACTTTAAAAGATCTCTCACTTGCCACAGAGGCGCAAGGTGCTGACAGATATTTTTTTGCCATCTAAATAAGTGATGGGAGCATTTTCTGGAAATGGAGTCTGCCTCTGGAACATATCAGATATTTTCATTTGCTTTTTAGTTGCAGGTTCCTCCAAATCTTCCAAAATGTACAGACTTTTCTTCTCTGTAGCTTTCACTTTCTTTTCCTCTTCCTTCAATTTCTTCAATTCTTTCAGACTCTTGTATTGCCTGGGATGGGAGGTTTGAAGATGACGCCATACTGGACTGGTACTATAAGATTTTGGTTTATTCCCTCTTTTATAGGTGTTTTTGGTCGGGTCCGCTAGGGGGGTCCACCCCCGGGTGGAAGGCCAAAATTTTTAGGGGGGGGTCTAGGCATACATGGGCAAGTTGGTCCGGAGTGGGGGGGGTTAAACCCCAAATTAGGGGGGGGGGGGTTAAAATCCGAGAAACGCAAAATACCCATATCGTTTTTTTTCTGGAGTGCATTTTACCCATATCGTTTTTCGATTTTGAAGGAAAAATAGGTAAAAACGCTAATTTAAGGTCAAAAAGCCCTTTTTATTGCATTTTTGAGCTTTTTATTGCTTAAAACATTCATTTGGACCTCAAAACTTAAGTTTGGAGGCAGTTAGAAGTCATTTTAAAGACATTTTTTTTCTTCATTTTTACGAAATTGGGGGGGGGGTTTTAATTTTTCTCCCCCCCCCCCACTTATTAGTGGGGGGGGGGGTTAAACCCCACTTCTCAGAATTTGGGGGGGGGGGTTACCCCCCCCCCAACCCCCCCCCGTGCCCATGTATGGGTCTAGGGGGGTCCGGACCCCCCTGGCTCTTTAGGGGGTTCTGACCCCGGGTGCGAGATTTCAAATTGAGGGGGTCAGGGGGGTCTAATTTTTTACAACATTTTTTAACTCCATAATTCAAGTGTTTTTAGGCCTAATAGGTGACAGCAATATGTAATTAATGAAGTAAGTATAACTATACATATAA
>JASAMX010018914.1:0-11140 GCA_030248175.1 Microlaimidae sp. YZB2_3 | reverse complement strand
TTTTTGTTTTCCTTCTCGTTCAGTTACGTATTGCTCGCAGAAGTTAAATGGCTCGCGCCTTAATTTCGGCCACAATAAAAAAACTTTAAACCTCCACTGTTTTTTAAATGTAATAGACATGTTGAAATTTTGCACTGGAATAGCAAAAATAGCTATCGTTTAATTTTTAGACCAAATTTTGGGTCGATTGAAAAAACCAGAAAAATTTTATCCAAAAAAATAAAAAAAGGTGGCCGAAATTAAGTCAGTTACCCTAATATTTTATACATTAAAACAAATTTTACTGAAAAAAAATTTTTTTTCGTCAAAACAATTATAGGTAAAATTGTTGCAGCTGCGACTCTCGCTTTTTGTATACGCCAATAATCGCTCAGAATTGATTTTCGTCCACTGAACCGACCAATCAGCGTAATGGTAGTAGAAATCACGTATGAGCACACTTCCAACTTTAATTGGGGTTGTAAAATCCGAAGTGAATTTGCAATTTGGCAGTCCTTACAGTATAACTCGGACGCATGCTCTCTTCTGCGCGTGGGGACCACAGTCCGGAAACGAGCTATAATGATTCACTTTACACAGCTCGAGTTAAAATTGACGGTGGCAAGTATTTCACGGCTATGTAAAATTTTAACTTACCGCTAAATTATCTTAGCCAAATCCTTTTTAACCGTATAACAGAACTTCTTAGGGCTGGTTCATACATATGACAAAGCGTCCTTTGGACAAAGTCCAAAGGACTTTTGTCTTTTGGACTTTGTCCAAAGGACAAAATCCAAAGGGAAAAGTCTAAAGGGAAAAGTTCGAAGGACAAAATCCAAAGGACAACGTGTTCATACTTTTGTCCTTTGGACTTTTCCCTTTGGATTTCGTCCTTTGGACTTTGTTCAAAGGACAAATTCTAAAGAGCGTTCATACTTCGTCCAAAGGAAAAAGTCCAAAGGACGTTTTCGCTTGTCCAAAGGACGTTTTGGCTTTTCTAAAATTGTCCTTTGGACTTTGTCCAAAGGACGTTTTGTCATAAGTATGAACCAGCCCTTAAACGTATAACAAAATTTAAAAAGATACAAGCTTTGATTACAAAATGCATACAAAATGCAATAGAGTTTTTTACACTAAAATCAATTAATGTAAAGCTTTTAGTAGCAATGAATCTTTTTTAAATTTTCATTAAAAACAGCTGAAATGATGTTTAGATATAATAACACACCAAAAATATGATAAAAATTATGCAAACAATTTTTTTATAAAAAAGGTAAGCATTAAACCACGCCTACGTTGTCAGCTACAAATATTTTACCTATAAAACACATGAAGAACTTAAAAATAATCGCACCATACATCTAAAAAGCTAAAAACATGTGTTTTGAAGATTTTAATTGTGGATATTTCAAATTTAAGGTCAGATTTCAAATTCAAAAAATAACTTTGATTTAGGATCTATGGAACCAAAGGAACTTGCAGTCGTAAGTATGGAAGTTGGAGCCATAAACTAGGAAATTTAAGCTGAAAATAAAAATCGCTAACGTTTACCTAAGAAATCCAAGCTTAAGCCAATTTTTTCTTAAAGGCTCAAACTTTCGGCTGTTTATAACTCAAAGCTGCCAAAAATTTCCGATCGGGCTTCTAAATTTATGCTTTTGGTTCTAAAGACCCCGTACCATAATTTTGGACAAAATCGCTCACAAACATGAACATATAAATGACACACAGTTATTTTTTGACCATAAACAGTCTAAAAACAATTTTTCGCTGGGCTTCGTTTGCTGGTACTGATTTTAAAATAAATAAAAAAATTTAAAATAAATTATCAGTTTAAAGCATCCGAATTTTTTTACTTGTAGAAAAGAGCAAATTCAGCCAAAAAAATATAGGGAAAATAATATCTGTCAGCCGTTTAAAACTGAAGTGAGTTACAAAAACTTTGCTTGTAAGCTTGTTAGGAGTAAATCGTTTTTAAATAAAAAATATTGGTTTATTTATTTTATTACTGGTCACAAGTAAGCGAAATTTAATATTTATGTTTTTAATTATTTAATATTTTTTTTTCTTAATTTTTTCAAATTTTTTTTTCTCATAACAAATTTAAATGATTTAGGATATCCATGTTTTAACCGCAATTGTTAACAAAACTATAAGCACCTTTTTAAAAACAGCAACTACCTTTTGACTTGCTATCAGTCACACAAACATATTACTCATCGGAATAAAATGAAAAAAGAAATTACGACAAATCCTTCTTTTTAAATATAAAAAATTATTATTTTACTGGTGTCAAAATGAAGGATTAATTTTGAAAATAAAAAACAAGATTATTGAATTATAATAATCAGGGCGTATTTATTTTCTATTTTAAAAAGAAGAAAAATACAAAAAAATTAAATTTTTAAATTCTATCGTCCTAAAAATTCTTTTTATAAACCGTACAATTCAAAATAATACAATATGAGTTTTGTACCCATTAGTGTAGAGGTCTATTTTAAATCTGTTTCAAAGGTGTAAAAATATAGAAAACATGACTTCATTGTTTTTAATGTGATAAATATAAGTGCATCAATGCAGTAATACAAGGGTATAATAAGTTTTATATGAATATAGTTTCAAAATTACGATATAATGGGAAAGTTGTGAAAAATACAAAGCTCATGCAAAATGCATTTCTATTAGGCGACGGATTAAGTGTTGGAAACTTCCGATGGAGGTTTCGAGTTACTTTAGTGTCACGCAGTTTGAAAGGAGCGGTTAATATAGAAGAAAGCTTTCTTGAGGAAAAAAACTAAAACACGGGTATTCAGTTCTGAAAATCGTTAAAATTCTAATTGAATCGTTTTGTACGTCTCGACAAATAGAACACTCTGCTTTTAACGCTTTCCCTATCGTTTTACTCGCTTTATTTTTCCACCATTAAAAAACTATTAGCGAAAAAACCCCACACTCCACACACACTGAAACACTACAAAAAAAATGAATTTTGTGACATGTTTTGTTTGTCACACGCCTTATAACAAAGGGTTACAGCCTAAATTCGCTAGGCAATATTTTAACGTTCTCGTGCGAGGAACTAATGCTTAAGATTAGAATTTCAAGTTGTATATTGCCAATAAGTGTACATGTACAACCAAACAATCAAAATAAATTATTTTTTTACAAAATTTTAGTTTTAACCCTCAAAATACTTTACTGTGGAACGTTTCCAATTGTACTTGAAAAATATCAATCTATAGTTAAGAAACAAAAAAAATCAGAATAAAACTAAGCAAGTAATTTCGCCCGAAATAAACCAGCAAATGGTTTTAGTGCGGGTTTATGTTTAATTATAAATAACATTCTAGCAAAAGACGAAACAAAGTTTCGAAAAAAAAGCCTTATATTAAATGGAATAGTATAAAGCTACATAAGTCTAAAAACTAAATGCCAGAAAAGACTGAAACAAGTCTCTTTAAAACCTGTAAATTAATAACAGATTTTGTGAAATTTTTAGAAAAACAAAACCGAATAAAAACAAAACGTGTAAAAGCTTTAGTTTGCGTTTTTTAACTAATAATAAAACTTAGTATAAAGCGGTAAAAAATTTAAATAATTATTACTTAATCGTATTATTAACTTTATGAAAGAAGTTCCAAACATGATAGTATTGTTATTAATTAAGTATTAGAATCAATAATGGCAGAAAAACGATAAACAATAACCAAAATAAGAGGTATTATTATTTGTATTAAAACATAAAATATTCTGAAAAAGTATTATTTAAAACCAGATTTTTTCAATATTTTAACTTTCTAAAAAAAATCTGTCTATATAAAAACACGTTTCTATCTGTCTATAGTTAACGATTTTGGAATTTGTAAAACGTTTTTGTTCAAAAATTATATTTGCTGGAAAAAAAATTTATGTAAGCATATCTCCCCAACGGAGGAGGCAATTTTTAAAATAATGACATCATTGTATATATTGGGCGACTTTAGCTATACATCTACTATTATTGTATTAGTGTTGTAAAAAGTATTGATTTTGGATTATTTTAAGTAAAAGTAAAACTAATTTGAAAAATTTTAATTTAAGTAAAGTAAGAGTAAAAGTAATTTGTGATTTTTTAATTTAAGTAAAGTGAAAGTAAAAGTAATGGTCAAAATTTTATTTAAGTAAATTAAAAGTAAAAGTAAGACCAATTTTTTTTAAGTAAAAGTAAGAGTAAAAGTATAATAAAAGTAATTTTAAAACGAAAAAAAAACGGTTTTTGGAACTCCGTAGCTCTTTTCTAAAGTTTTTTGCTTATTTTATGTATAAATTGTCATTTTAATAACTTTTTTAGTCAAAATAAATAGTTTTAGCGGCTTAAAAATTATCTTCTGTCATTCATTTTACAACAAGCATATAGGGAATTCACCCATTGATTTTGCTTAAATTTTACTTAAATTAATTTAAGTATTTGCAGAGGAAAATCCGAGTAAGAGGAAAAGTATTTGAAATTTCAAAAGTCGAGTAAGAGTAAAAGTAAAAGTAATTGAAATTTCAAAAGTGGAGTAAAAGTAAAAGTAATCCAAAATCTATACTTTTATTACTTTAAGTAAAAGTAAAAGTAACTGATTACAACACTATATTGTATAATAAATCATTTTGGTGGGGAGGAAAGATAAACTCATTAAATTTTTTTAGTAAGCATCATTTCTGTAGAGACCATGGGTTTGCCATACTAATAAAAAACATACATATTAAAACCATTGTTAAAGTATACAACAATTTTTAATCCGAATAAATAGATTTAAAATTCATGACAAAGCATTAGAAGTTGAACTATAAATAAGAACTGAATATAAATATCAGAAACGAAGTATCAGGAACAAGCGACAATAAAATTAGATTTATTGCATGTAGAAACATCTTAGTTTTCCTGTTTAAATTTAAAATTTTTATAATGAATAAACTGGCCAATAATCGGCGCATAAGGTTGCAATGCAAAAATAATATAACTAACAATTAAATAAATATTTGTCAAAATTGATAAGTGAAATAAGTTAAAAATTTTCATCACAGCTCCCTACGTTATAATATACTTTTGATTTTTTAAATAAATTACGAACGATTTAAAGTTGGCTCAAATTTTTAATATATTTATTTACGACTTTATTTTAGTTGTTTTCGCCTAAAAACATATTTTTTTGAAATTAAAAAGTAGTAAATAAAGTTTTATTTTGAATGGTGGTCATAAGTGGTAAATAAAATAAACGTTACGAAAAGAAAAAAAGAGGTTTTTAAAACTAAGAACTATAAAAACTTGGAAAAATGTAAATTTTCTGGTGTACAAGTTTGTTTCGATGCTATTATATGTTATTTTTCCATTTTTTTGTTAGGTAAAATCCAAAAAAAGCTACACTACATAATTTTTAAAATGCAAAAAAAACATTGATAAAATATATATATAAACAACTTTTAATGGAACTTTATTTAAATTATTTTTGTACAGATTTTAATTTTATTAGCTTAGTGGGTTTGTTACGCACAGATTAGCGCGTGAATTTATACGCATTGGCCCGGTTACATCAGAACTACTTAAATTAAGTCGGATGTTTAAGTAGCTATGGATCTGTATAAAATGTAGATACTCACGACCAATTTAAGTAGTCTACTTAATTTAAATAGTTAAGATACAACCGGGCCGATATGTAAGTTTTTACTAATAATGGACATTGCAGTCGAATTAGATTCTTAGTTACGTGCAAATCATCCAGTAAAAACGTGCGAACAATTCTTACGGAAATATCCTTTCAAAAACATATTAATATCACATTTATACGATATAACGGCCCGACGTTTGAATATTGTATTTATCAGCTAGCACAGGGGTGATAAAATAGGAAATAAATCAGACGCTTTTAAGCGCAATTTGTTTTAAGTTATACCCGGAAGATAAGCGAAGTACTTGGAGAACCTTATCACTCCCGTGATAAAGAGGTGAATTCTTATGAGAGGGAAATGGCTCCTTCAGGCGGGCTGATGTTTGAGAAATTAACCCCGAGCCGAATGGGTGACGGGGGTCCCAATCGATCCGGCGGTATTTGGAACTTTTTCGCGACCAGAAATTGAATTTAGTCCCCTTTAGCCCGTCTCCTGGTGAAATGAGACATTTATTTAAACGTTTGTGACGCTTTGCCGAAGGGGCAATGACGCAAAGAGTCTCAGTTCACTGTCAAAAAGGATATGATATGGATTCGAGAATGTTTTAAGATTGAAATGTTGATATGTACAGAAAAAGTTAATTTGAGAAAAATTAGTGCAATATGTGTTGAACCATTTATAATTTAGATACTATAAAATCATTAATACAAAAGAAGGAACTCAATAGAATTCCTTTATTAAGGTTTGAATAGTAAAAAAAGTTTTGAATCATTTTGCCAGAAAAAAAATTTTCCCAGTGCGTTTTACATTTTTCATAAAACATTTATGTACTTTGTCAATTTTTTAATAGATTTTACGTTACATTTCTTTTTTTTCTATTGATTTTTTTACTATGAATTGTTACTATGAATTGTTTATAAGTTATTTTTTCATTAAAAAATTATTTGTAAAAAACCCAAAAAAATATGAAAAGAAAAAAACATAAGAAAAATAACTATATTGAATACTACAGAACAAGCGCCCTAAAATGTTAGTTTGCATTGGCAAAAAAAATTGAACTGGATTTAATTCTCATGTTTGAAGTCATTAAAAATGCAAATAAACTATGCTATTGTGCTTTTTAACAATTCAAAATTGTCAATTTTCTTTTTTTATTGTTTCTTTCAAAATATATTAAAGCCGAGTTTAGTCATTTAGCTATATGTATCTTTGCTAAAAATTTATTATATACCTATTTTTTAATAATCACTTAATTAATTCATCGATTTTTCTGAATGTTTTCGTTTTAAACTTAAATTATATTTTTAGTTTTATTTATAATATTGCTGTTTCACGGAGCTCAAAAACCACCCCAAAGCTTCGGAATTCTGTCGTTAAATTATGTATTATAATTTTGATTGGAACATGATATTGCAGAGTAGTAAAATTTGCTGGTTAATATTTAATTAGGGTAGCCTTAATTCAAAAAAATAACAAGTATTCATACGTATTATTTGGTTTAATTGTTTAATATTTAAAAAAAAATCAAATGAACTTATATGCATCCATTAATTCATATAATAAAATTTTATAATTAACGAAATCCCTCCGGTAAGGGGTCGATAGAGCCGAAAAAATTCTTGCAACCTGTTTGAGGTAAAAATTTATTTTTTAGTTTGTTTTTAGCTCAATCCTAAAATTTTTGCTTAGGTTTGCTTGGAATACGTGCTCTCGATCCGAATGGGGTGTCGAAATTTGCTCTAAAATTGCTAGGCTACACGTTCTTCTGGCTCTCAGACGACCCTCAGAAATAAAAAAATTTCTTACAAACAGATTGATTACTTCATCGAAATTTTTAGTTAAATTTAATACATTGAATAAAGAATTTTAATAATAAGGCGTTGTAGCTTTATGAAAAATGAATTTAGTTACGTGAAAGTTATTATTAGCTACGCTTATAATATTTTTTATGAAATAGTTCAGAAGAAAATAATATTCTGAACAGAAATAGGATCTACAATGCAAATCAACATAACCCTATTGCTAGAAATACTAAACCAGCAGAATTCAAGTTTCTAGAATCCTTTTACCTAGTATAATTTGTTAAAAGTTTGAATTAAAAGTCGTTTTACATGAAGTCATAAACTTTAGTTTATATATGTTTCTTTCTTAATTCTTAAATTTTAAAAGTGTAAAATGTTTTGGTTGGAATTTTTAGAAGATTCTGCTCATGAGTTGAAGTTTATTGAAACAAAACATAACTAAAAAGTTAGGCATCTTGATATATCAAGAACAAAAAGTTGACAGATAGAATAAGAACGAATTTTTAGTTGGACTATTCCACAGAATTTAAAAAATCTAACAGATTAGATTAATTCCCATTAACTATATAAAACACGCCTTTTAAAACAAGGATTAAAAAGCAGTTGTCAAAAGTAAAAAACTTAGAAAAAACTAAAACTATAATTAGAAATACTAGAAATGTAATGGGATGAAAGAGAAGAATCTAGCTGAGCTAATTATAGCCCTCTTTCAAAGTTTCGTTGGTACGATGAACATGAAAACATTAAAAAACATATGTTAATCAATCAATCAATCATATGTTAAAAGCATACTACGTTGTTATTAATGTATGGGGTCAATAGAGCCTAAAGAGTATATAGGGCTTAACAATTTTCGAGCTGTTTAAAATTAAACGTTTTTTATTTTAGTTTGTTTTTAGCTTGAACCAAAACCATAAAATGCTTTTTGCTTAGACATGCTTAATACACGCAATAGCTTTAAGTGGGGTGTCGTAATTTGATTTAAAATTTCGCGGATACAAGTTCCCTAGGCTTCAATGACTCCAAATTGTTATTGGACAATTTTTTGAACGGATGTGTCTGATTTTGGTAAAACAAAAATGAACGTATCGAAACAAGTGGCGATAAAATGTTTTAAAGCCTGTGTTAATAAGAATGCGCTTTGTAGTAAATAGGAATTTTACCAAAAAATGGAAAATGAATGTTGAAAGTTGGAAATTTCTAATATTGTCTAAGAGCATTTTTGGATTGTCCAAAGAACAACATTTGTTTGAATTTATTGTTTGACCGAAGTATGGACACGTGTAAAAATTTTCTTTTGACTTTGTCTTTCGGACTTTTTCCTTTTGGATTTAGTCCTTTAAATTTTTTCCTTTGGACACTTTTGACGAAGTATGAACCGGCTTTATTGTACTACTCGGCAAACTACTCATAATAATTACTAATTTTGTATATTTTGGATTGTTTTATATTTACTAATTTTGTGCGGTCATGTCTGCTAAGTTTATATTTCAAGTTGCTTTTATTTGAGGGTTTTTGATCCTGAATACATCAACTAATTCAACAATATCATCAAATAAACCAACAACTTCTAAAAGTACAAAAAGTGTTGCTACTCCTACCAAAAATATATAATATACCGAAAAATGTGCAACTCCTATATAAAAAAAGTACAGAAAAGGTGGCCTTTATAATGAGCCTCTCCATTTAAATGACACTCTCCACTATAATGGCATAGTAGCCATTTTAATTCGGCGAGTTAAAATGGAGAGGAAGCTATTATAATAGCCATTTATTGACTTAATTTCACTTCATATATACTCACAAGTCTAATCCTGTCCGGGCCGCACGAGTTTCCCCGTGTTGGTTTAATACTGTCCAACACGCAGAAACTCGTGCGGCCCGGACAGTATTAGACGTGAGTATATATGAAGTAAAATTAAGTCAATAAATGGCTATTATAATAGCTTCCTCTCCATTTTAACTCGCCGAATTAAAATGGCTACTATGCCATTATAGTGGAGAGTGTCATTTAAATGGAGAGGCTCATTATAAAGGCCACCTTTTCTGTACTTTTTTATATAGGAGTTGCACATTTTACGGTATATTATATATTTTTGCTCCTACTAATATTACTTCTGATAGCCAAATAGTCGACGATAAACTGGATTGGCTTGTTTTCTTTCTTTTTGGACTATTTATAATGGGTTCTATTGTTGTACAGATTGTTTTACATATAGTTCTTAGTAAAAACCTACTTTTTGATACCGGACCTACAGAGATTCACAAGAAATTAGAAATTAAGGAAAAGCAACAAGAAGTCGATTTTTGGGAACAAAACAAGCCTAATATACGTGTGGGTGGAGAAAAACAAGCAAACAAGCAGCCTAGTTCCGAATCAGCACTAGATAAATCAGAAATAGGACCCAAAAAAAATCTAGCAAGAAGAGCAAAAAGTCGAAAAGAATGAAAAATTCAATCTGCTTAAAAAAAATTAACTAAAAAAATAATAATAACACTCGAAGTAAACAGATTTCGTTTTCATCACTGTTCTATTTTTGACCATTTCGACAAAAAAACTTATCAGAAATTACTTTAATTATTTTATTAGTTGCTATTTGAATAAAAAAAGTAAGTATAAAACTTATAAGCCGTTGTTGCGACGTGTATATACGATAATTTATGGAATCACGCAAACAAAGCTAAATTGGATTGTCAATTGCAAAATTTATCAAGCGTCTAGGTTAAAAGTATGAAATGTTAAAAGTCAAAATTTCGATTCATTTTTATATAAAAAAGCACGTAATATAAAGAGCTTTTTAGAAGTTTTTTTATACATATTCCACATTTTTTATAGCACTTTTTTAAGTTTTTTTGAGAATGTGAAACTCTGCTAGTCAAATAAGACCTTTTTTATGTCATTAGAGCTTTTACAAATAAGTGCGACAAGCATGGTAATTGTCAGCGTTTTATGACAAGAATTTTATTGCTTTTACAAAGAAAAAAAAACGCCGAAACTTGGTCAATTATTTCAGTAAAATTCGTTTTTATCGGGTTTTAACCACAAGATTTGGTTTTTGCTATAAGCTTGCAAATTATTTCAACATGTACTTTTAAGTGGGAGCATTGCTTTTTTTTCTTAGAAAGTACACACTTTTAACCTATGTTTCATTCAAAATGGGTAACTTTATAAAAAAAGCATGAAAAAATCAAAATTATTGGATTTAAAAAAAGTTTAAGGCTTATAATTTTTTGAATCATTTTGGTATACGTGTTTTTAATATGCATTTACTAAAAAGCATTTTTTCTTTTTAGCACTAAAATTAATTAGACGTTAGAAATTTTTCGGCGCTCGCAATAAAAACATAGTAATTAAACCGCTTATTTTTTTATTTAACATGTAAGTAAATACTCGAAATAACATACTCGAAGACTATATGCCCGCTGCAGTTTTCCCTATGTTGATTATGAAACCAAAACCAAAGAATTAGGTATAGAAACATTAAAATTAAGAAGACAAAAAGCTGATTTAACTATGTGTTTTAAAATTTTGAAAAACCTTGTTGATATTCAGCCTAAAAATCAATTTAAAATTAAGACCTTTAACATAACGCGGGAAAATGGACTAAAATTATCTGCAGAAGCTTTTCGTTTGGATATAAGCAAATACTTTTTTAGTAATCGAGTAATAAATTTATGGAATAGTTTACCTGCTGAAGTTGTGCAAGCTCAATCATTATCAATTT
>JASAMX010018912.1:0-12810 GCA_030248175.1 Microlaimidae sp. YZB2_3 | reverse complement strand
CTATATTGTATTCTTTGTCTAACCGTGTTTTAAGCAAGGTAAACATAAATTACTGCCAAAAATCAAAAAAATATGGAAATATTAATTATTAAAGGTGTGACAATGTTTTTTTTTTCGATTAATAATTTAAATATTTAGGAAAAATTAGAACTTAATATAAGCATATATTTAGTTTTCAAGAATTAACTACTTAACTACCCACTTAACTACTTACTACCTAACTACCTAGTAAAAAATTTCATGTAGTTAACTGCCTACTTACTACCTACTTGTGAATTTGTTTAACTACTTAACTAACTACTTATAATTTTAAAAGTAGTTAACTACCTACTTAGCTACCTACTTTGATTTTTGGCTAACTATCACAACACTACAAGGGGAGAAGAAGGGGTTATTCCTTTTTAAACCATTTTGATATTCTTGATTTAATGAACCTCTTTCATATCATATTAAAATGGGAATAGTGTGATTTTTTTTGCATTTTGTACGATAATTTGTAAAGTATGTAATATAAATAACTTTTTAAGTCACGGTAAAGCATTGCGCAAAAATCCAATAATAAGTGCCTTGAAAGCATATAGCAATAGAAAAACTGCATTTATTCTTATTATTTTTGCAGAATTTAGTGAGCATCTGGACATTTTTTGTGGATTATGTTAATTTTATGACAATTTTTAAATCTGTATTTTGCTGAATTATTAAAAAATCTCCTGGATCTTTAAAGTGTTATGAAAAATATAGTCTGTACTTTACATAAGCAAGTTGGTCTAGTACAATAACGGGGAAGAAGGGGGTCAATTTAGGAATCCACCAGGGCGGGATTTTCGCTGATATCAGGGCTGAGGCCGGGGTAGCAAAGTTTGGATTTGCCGGACCTGGGGCAGGCTACAGATTTAGCAGAATTTGTAATATTGGTTATATTTTTCAAAAACTTCAATTTTTTTACTGTAATTTTTTGTTGTAGGTAATTAATAGTAACATTTTGGAATTTAGGCACTTGTGTTAGTAAAAAAAAACTAATTTTTTAATACATAAATTTTTTTTTGAGCAGAAAAAAATTATTTTAATATTTTCATGTTTTTTAAACCTTAAATCATTATTTTTCTTTACATAGTAAACACTTTTGCGTATGTATTAGCAATATTTTCAAGTTTATTAAAGTTTTCAATATCATCCCCTCTTCCCTTTCTATTAAACAATATTATCCTTAATCCCGCTAACCATTCTTATTACTTTCAAAGAATGCTCTACAAATAAAGCAGGAGTTAAAGCACTTTTAAACGCGGACTTATGTTTTGATTTGAAAAGTAAAAAGGAACTAAAATTAAAATTGGATAGCGATAAGAGCAAATCAATAAATATATTTGTCAATAGCTAAATGCTAAAGTACTATGAAATTTCTTTAAATTCATAAATCAAATATTAATTTATTTCTAAAAAACAACAAATTATAATTATTATTTTTATTTTATTTAGGATATCAGAAAAAAAGTGTAGAGACAATCTTACATAGAGAAATTTTCAGACCGTAAGGGATATTATATGTGTTAAAAAGAGTTAGGAAGATTTGGCTGAAAAAATTGCCCCTTATTTTTGGGGGTTTTGGGGCTAAACCCCCATAAATTTTTAGAAAATAAATTTATTTTTTAGGATGTAAGCCAAATGTTTTAAGGACGCCTTAACTTGAGATATTAGCCTATATTTTGAATCGCGGCGTGTTTCAAAAATTATTTTAAGAGCCTAGAACAAAATTTTTTTGTCACAATTTTCCTAGTATTTGCAAAAAAACAAAAGAGAATAGGTAGTGGTCAAAATTTTCAGGAAAGGGGCTTACTGTTAATAAGCCATATGGATCCGGACATCTATTAAACCAAACTGGCTGTTTGTTTATGTATTCAAATTTAGCCCCGATACCGTGTTTAGATAGCTTAAATTGTATGTTAATATTGTTTTTTATATGTTGTTTTTTAGAAATAAATTAATTATTTGATTTATGAATTTAAAGAAATTTCATAGTACTTTTTTAGCATTTAGCTATTGACAAATATATTTATTGATTTGCTCTTATCGCTATGCCCAATTTTAATTTTAGTTACTTTAGGAAAAAATTCTTTTCAAATCAAAAACATAGTCCGCATTTAAAAAGTACTTTAACTACCCTTTGCTTTATTTGTAAAGCATTCTTTGAAAGAATAAGAATGGTTAGCTGGGAAAGTAGAGGATAATATTGTTTAATAGAAAGGAAGAGGGGATGATATTGAAAAACTTTAATAAACTTGAAAATATTGCCTAATACAGTACGCAAAAGTTTTTATTATGTAGAAGAAAATAATAATTTTAAAGTTTAAAAAAACATGAAAATATTAGAAATAATTTTTTTCTGCTCAAAAAAAAGGTTTATGTATTAAAAAATTTAGTTTTTTTACTAACACAAGTGTGAATTCCAAAATGTTACTATGAATTGGCCTCAACAAAATAATTTACAGTAAGAAAAATTGAATCTTTTTGAAAAAACTGTGACCGAATTTCTGCTAAATCCACCTCCCCCAGTCCGAGGCAAAATGCAAAGGCATCCAACCTGCCCGCCCCTCGGGCTAATATAAGGCAAAAAATCCCGGCCTGGTGAACTATATTAAATTGACCTCCCTCCCCGTTATTGTACTAAACCAACTTGCTTATGTAAAGTACGGACTGATTTTCACTAACACTTTAAAGATCTAGAAAATTTTAATAATTCAGCAAAATACAGATTTAAAAATATATTCATAAAATTAACATAATCCACAAAAAATGTTTAGGATGTTCTCTCGTAAATTTCTCAAAAATAATAAGAATAAATGTTTCCAGTTTTTCTATTGTTGTATGCTTTCAAGGCACTTATTTATTGGATTTTTGCCCCCCTTTTTACATTGAGCTTAAAAAGTTATTATTCCTACCTCTTACAACTTATCGTACAAAATTGCAAAAAAAAATCAAAAAAGTTTTATTTGTGAAGGGATATGAAAGAGGTTCCAGTTAAAGTGCGAGAAATATACAAAATGTGGTTTAAAAAGGGAATAACCCGATTCTTTTTCTCCTTGTAGAGTGTTGTGATAGTTAGCCGAAAATCCGAAGTAGTAGTGCAGGTGGGTGGTTGACTACTTTTTAAAATTATACGTAGTTTAGTTAGGTAATAGTTTAAACAAAATTCCGCAAGTAGGTCGTAAGTAGGCAGTTGACTACATGAAATTTTTTTACTAGATTATTTTGCAGGTAGTAAGTAGTTAAGTGAGTAGTTTAGGTTTAGTTTAATTTTTAAACTAAATACTTTATGCTTATATTAAAGTTCTTGATTAAACAAATATTAAATTATTAATCAAAAAAAAACATTGTCACACCTTTAATAATTAATATTTCCATATTTTTTGATTTTTGGCAGTAATTTATGTTTACCTTGCTTAAAACACGGTTAGACAAAGAATACAATATAGTTGAAATTCAGGAAGTTTAGCAGAAAAATATTTTATAGTTAAGTTAACTTATGTTTTGCTGGCGTATTTTGCAAACTTATATAAAAAAATTTTGTATTTTTCACCCCGTTAGTGTATAACGGTATTGATGGGTTAGAATTCGCAGATATATCTAAACTTCCCGTCAAATTATTAGCTTTTTGCTTTTTTACTAAAGATGAATTCTATCAGGGTGAAAATTGTTAGGTGGTAAAGTAACCACTCGTTCTACTAGAAAATATCACGTGGAGAGAAATACGTGACGCAACTTAATAATTATTGGTTAAATCATCACTGACAACTTTTTTTATTATTTTTATTTTCATGCGTTCATTCTTCATTTCTTCCTGACGGCGAGCGGTTACGCCCTTAATTTCAGCCTGAAAGATTTTAACTTTAGAGCATTTTTCAAGGTTTACTTGCAAACAGCTCATTTGCTTTATTTTTAATTTTACTTGGATTTTATATTTTTTCTTAGATAACATAGGCAGGATTATGACCCAAAGACACAAAAGATTTATGAGTTAAACGGTTAAAATAATTCCATACAACACACAACCATTTTTTTTGTTTTAAAAGCTGACTTGGGGTAGATTACAAGAAAAAAATGTATGGAGATTGTTTGTGTTATATATATATATATATCTATCTATATATATATATAACACAAACAATCTTTACATTTTTCTTGCTAATCTACCCAGTGTTTAAAACAAAATGAGATATGTATATGGAATTATTTTAACCGTTTAACTCATAGATATTTGTATATGTTGTGTCAGAAAAATATAAAATCCAAGTAAAATTAAAAATAAGCAAATGAGCTGTTTAGAGTAAACCTTGAAAAATGCTCTAAACTTAAATATTTAGCTAAAATTAAGGGCTAAGACCTAAAAGAATGAAGAATGAACGCATGAAAAAAGTAATAAAAAAAGTTGCTCACTAATAATTTAACCAATAATTACAGTTTGCATACATATTTTCTCTCCACGTGATATTTTATTATGGTTTTGCTTTACCACCTAATTTTCACCCTGATAAAATTCATCTTTAGTAAAAAAGCAAAAAGCGTAATAATTTGAGAACAAAAAATACGATGTATATACAAATTCTAACCCGTCCCATACCGTTATACACTAACGAGTAAAAAATACAAAAATTTTTATATAAGTTTGCAAATACGCAGCAAAAGCGTAAGATTTTAACTTGACTATTGAACTGTTTTCTGCTAATTTTATAAAATTCAACTATATTGTATTCTTTGTCTAACCGTGTTTTAAGCAAGGTAAACATAAATTACTGCCAAAAATCAAAAAATATGGAAATATTAATTATTAAAGGTGTGACAAAGTTTTTTTTTTCGATTAATAATTTAAATATTTAGTTCTACCAAGACTTTAATATAAGCATATATTTAGTTTAAGAATTAACTACTTAACTACCCACTTAACTACTTACTACCTAACTACCTAGTAAAAAATTTCATGTAGTTAACTGCCTACTTACTACCTACTTGTGAATTTGTTTAATTACTTAACTAACTACTTATAATTTTAAAAGTAGTTAACTACCTACTTAGCTACCTACTTTGATTTTTGGCTAACTATCACAACACTACAAGGGGAGAAGAAGGGGTTATTCATTTTTAAACCATTTTGATATTCTTGATTTAATGAACCTCTTTCATATCATATTAAAATGGGAATAGTGTGATTTTTTTTGCATTTTGTACGATAATTTGTAAAGTATGTAATATAAATAACTTTTTAAATCACGGTAAAGCATTGCGCAAAAAGTGCCTTGAAAGCATATAGCAATAGAAAAACTGCATTTATTCTTATTATTTTTGCAGAATTCAGTGAACATCTGGGCATTTTTTTGTGGATTATGTTAATTTTATGACAATTTTTAAGTCTGTATTTTGCTGAATTATTTAAAATTTTCCTGGATCTTTAAAGTGTTATGAAAAATATAGGCTGTACTTTACATAAGCAAGTTGGTCTAGTACAATAACGGGGAAGAAGGGGGTCAATTTAGGAATCCACCAGGGCGGGATTTTCGCTGATATCAGGGCTGAGGCCGGGGTAGCAAAGTTTGGATTTGCCGGACCTGGGGCAGGCTACAGATTTAGCAGAATTTGTAATATTGGTTATATTTTTCAAAAACTTCAATTTTTTTACTGTAATTTTTTGTTGTAGGTAATTAATAGTAACATTTTGGAATTTAGGCACTTGTGTTAGTAAAAAAAAACTAATTTTTTAATACATAAATTTTTTTTTGAGCAGAAAAAAATTATTTTAATATTTTCATGTTTTTTAAACCTTAAATCATTATTTTCTTTACATAGTAAACACTTTTGCGTATGTATTAGCAATATTTTCAAGTTTATTAAAGTTTTCAATATCATCCCCTCTTCCTTTCTATTAAACAATATTATCCTTAATCCAGCTAACCATTCTTATTACTTTCAAAGAATGCTCTACAAATAAAGCAGGAGTTAAAGCACTTTTAAACGCGGACTATGTTTTGATTTGAAAAGTAAAAAGGAACTAAAATTAAAATTGGATAGCGATAAGAGCAAATCAATAAATATATTTGTCAATAGCTAAATGCTAAAGTACTATGAAATTTCTTTAAATTCATAAATCAAATATTAATTTATTTCTAAAAAACAACATATAAAAAACAATATTAACATACAATTTAAGCTATCTAAACACGGTCTCGCTAAATTTGAATACATAAACAAACAGCAGTTTGGTTTAATAGATGTGATCATATGGCTTATTAACAATAAGCTCTGAAAATGACCACTACCTATTCTCTGTTTTTTTGCAATACTAGGAAAATTGTGACAAAAAATTTTTGTTTGAGCTCTTATAATTTTTGAACACGCCGCGATCAATATGCTAATATCTCAAGTTAAGGTCCTTAAACATTTGGCTACATCCTAAAATAAATTTATTTTTAAAAATTATGGGGGTTTAGCCCCAAAACCCCCAAAAATTAGGGGCAATTTTTTCAGCCAAATTTCTAACTTTTTACCATATATATCCTTACGTCTGAAAATTTTTATGTAGATTGTTCACACTTTTCTGATATAAAAAATATATAATTTGTTAGGGGTAATTTGCCTGGGTCAGGTACTCCGAGGGGTTAAATGGGGTCAATTTTACTATTTTTCGCTAAAATTCTTTGTATTTGCGGTAGCAAGTGCACTTTCTGGCATAATGTTTAAAAACTGTTTGAGCCACGGGTTTTAAATCCGGAGGATTTATGCGGAATTTTATATTCTAACTTTGGATGACAGTCCAAAAAATTATTATACCCTAAGGCACTGCAATGGGAGACCCCTAAAAATGTCAACTTTTGACAGTGCTCCTCTGTAAAAACGAGTAATATATCATTTTAAAACTCTTGGCCTGTTGATTTCAAAATTATAAAAAATTACTCTAAATGGTCCAAACAAATGGTTAAAATTTTTACAACCTACAATGTACCCCCAAAAACATTTTGAAAATACAGTGTGCGTTGTAAAAATGGTAACCATTGGTAAATTTGAATTAAAAATAATATTTTCGACATCAGAGTATCGACAGCTTTAATATAAGTATAAACACAACAGTAGTTAATAAATTATAAAAAATGACCCTAAAAATTTTTGGGTGTACATTATGGGTTGTAAAAATGGTAAACATTGGGTGAAATGTGTGTAAACAATAATATATTTAAGATCAGCGTGTCTAAAGCTTTTATATGAGTACAAACATGACAGTATTTTAATAAAATCACCACTTAAGAATTTTAAGGGATACATTGATGGGTGCAAAAATTGGGTAACCAGTGAAAAAAATTTATTAAACCATACATTTTTGAAGTCAGTGTGTGGAGAGTTTTCATATGAGTATAAACACGAAACTTAAAAAAATTGACAAAAATATCATTTTTTACCTTTAGAGGTATTTGGGGTATTTAACTAAGTAACCATAAAAAATTTTAACTTAAAATCATTATTTTTGCAATCAGCACGCATAGAGCTTTGAAATGAATATAAATATAGTTTATAAACAATAAAAACAAAATATTCGCCCCTTAATAACGTTGAGGGTACAATGGGGTCTGTATCTTGTTACCTAACCATTTAGAGCAATTTCTTGTATTTATTAAATCAGTTTGAGAGCTTTAAAATGATTTTTTACTCGCTTATTTAGAGGGGCTGCGTCAAAACTTTACATTTTTAGGGATCACCCATTGCAGTGAATAAGGGCATAAATTTTTTTGGGACTGTCACCAAAAGTTAAAGCATAAAAATCTGCATAAATTCCTCCGGTCTTAAACCTGTAGTTTAAACAGTTTTTGAGCATTATGCCAAAAAGTGCACTTGCTGCCTTTATACAAAGGATTTTTGCAGAAATCGTAAAATTTACCCTTTTTAAACCCCTCTAAAGAAAATTGCCCTTAAATTCGAGGGTTTTGAGGCTAACCCCCTCCCCCCAAATTTTTTGAAAAAAATTTTTTTAGGAGGTAGCCAAAAGTTCAGGGACATTAACTTATAATATTTGCATATTTATCGCGGTGGCGTTTAAAAGTTATAAGAGGTAAAACGAAATTTTTTTGTTACAATTTACCTTGTATCACTAAAAAAACAAATAATAGTCATTTTTTAATATGAAACAATCCTGTTACACAAAAAATGAAAATTATCATATAAATTTTTATGTCTGAAAATTTTTGTGTGGATTGCCCATACTTTCCTGGGCTCAAAAATGTATAACTTTTTAGAGGTAACACACCTGGGTCGCTTGCCCCGAGGTGTTAAAGGGGGTCAATTTTACAATTTTTGCAAAAAATCCTTTGTATGGGGGCAGCAAGTGCACTTTTTGGAATAATGCATAAAAACTGTTTAAACCACAGGTTTAAGACCTGGGGGAGTTTATGCGGATTTTTATGCTTTAACTTTTAGTGACAGTTCCAAAAAAATTTTATGCCCTAAGACACTGCAATGGCCGAACCCTAAAAAAGTTCAACTTTTGTCCAGCCCCTCTATATAAGCAAGTTATATGTCATTTTTAAGCTCTCTATCGCAACGCTTTATGCGCTAAGCACTGCAATGGGGTCACCCATTGCATTGCTTTAGGACATAAAAAACCAAACTAAAAAAAATTTTTCGGACTGTCACCAAAAGTTACAACAAAAAATTTAACATAAATCCTCCCGGGTTTAAAACCTTTGGCTTAAGCAGTTTTTGAGCATTGTTCAAAAAAGTGAACTTACTACCCCCAAATACAAAATATTTTTGCAATAATTGTAAAATTTACTCCATTTAACCTCTGGGGGTACCCGATCCAGGTATATTACCCCTAACAAATTATATATTTTTAAGCTCAGGAAATTATGGGCAATCTGCAAAAAAATTTCAGACGTAAGGTATAGTAAAAAGTTAAATATTTGGCTGAAAAAATTGTCCCTAAACACAAGTTCAAATTGTGCTACATACAGAGCTAGAAAGTGACTATGTCGAGGGTACATGAGCACTCTTGGGCTTTCTTCCACTTGTGTGGAAACCTATTATTGCTTACAAAGCGGGACCCAGGTGGGATGTTGTCGCCCTATGGAGGTAGCGGGCTACTTATCTGAGGCTAAAAGTCCTTCTGCAACGACAGTTGGATGTTGTCACCCTATGGTGCCAGCACGTTTCAGAGCGGTAGCTAAAAGTCCCTCCTGGGGCCTGTTTCATAAAATACTGGTCTTCGTAAATTACAAATCTATCAATAACTTTTTTTATTCTGAACCATTTGCGTTGAAATTTGAAATAAAAAAAGATTATATGCCATGTGCAAACTATTTAAAATTTCATGTACGTAGCTGTTGTGTGTTTAAAGTTATTCCAGTTTTAAACTTTGGCCACTTGTAATTTTTTACAAGTTCTCAAAAGAAAAATTTACCCTACTCCGACTAGGGTAAATTTTTCTTTTGAGAACTTGTAAAAAATTACAAGTGGCCAAAGTTTAAAACTGGAATAACTTTAAACACACAACAGCTACGTACATGAAATTTTAAATAGTTTGCACATGGCATATAATCTTTTTTCATTTCAAATTTCAACGCAAATGGTTCAGAATAAAAAAAGTTATTGATAAACTTGTAATTTACGAAGACCAGTATTTTATGAAACAGGCCCCTGCAGTACCGAGCCCATATGAGCGTCACTCAGTTGCGACCATCTGGACGGGGCTGGGGGTGTTATGCCTCACGACATGGGTTTGGTTGACTGTGCTAACGTTACCCTCATAACATTTGCGGTTAACCACCGAGTTATAAAAATAACATTATTTCCCAAAAAATAACCCTAACGCGTAAAACAAAAAGCCTCGAAGTGTTATGGCGAATATGTAAACTTTTATAATCTATAGCAGGAAATGAGAAACCTTATGATTTATCCGGCTATTTTGACCGCGCTTGAAAGCGCACAAACTATACTCAATGCCCTAACTCTCAATCAAATTGCTGTATATTTAAAAACTATTATAACAATAACAAATCATTTACCCTTAATAAAAATAACCTAACATAGTGTACGCCTAAAACGGGTAATATAGTATAAGTGTTACTGAAAAACCGCATATCTATAATGTTTATAGCTATTCCTTAAATTCTCGCATCACTTTCATTTCGAGCCTAAATACACTATCTATCATCAAGCAATGATTCGCTAAAAATAAATATAAAAATAAAAAATAAATAATTAATGGTCTGTTTCTTAATGCCAAATAAAGATCGTCTACTTTTTGTCTAACAAGAGATAAAAATAGCTACATAGAAATAACGGCTAAAAGCGACTTGTATTTAGGCTTCACAAAAGTAACAAGTAATATTTTCACATTTAACCTTGAAAGAGTACTTTAACTTTGAAAATATTAGCTGTGTATGGTTGCACTACGATTTTGTGTAAATTATTGTCTTTTGCGTATTATGTCAAAGAATAAAAGCAAAAGTAAAAGGGAAACATCACAACATACGTTCAGGCTTGAATTTTTTGGTATGCACTCTTAGTGCTTACCTTAAGTGCTTAAAATGCTCGAGTTTTGGAAGACAACAATCACGCAAGTCTCATATGAGCATGAAACTTGGAAATAAATAATAATAAGAAACAGCAAAGAATTACAGTCATCCTAATAGCACACCCTCAGTTTTAGGATGATCAGATAACCCTGGGACATTTCCAACCAAGCAGTGAAATAACGCAAACATTTGGATGCAAAAACCCAAGCCGTGGAAGCATCATATAATAAATCTTAAGCAATTATATGTTTTGCTCTATAAAAGCACAAATTTTTATTCGTACAAAACTTATTGATCTCAAAATAATTGCGAACAACCGAGTGAAATATTAAACAGTAAATCAAGCCTTCCGGTTTTACAATCCTTACATAAGGCAATATGCAATTAAATGACCCTTGTCAATGGTTTCGGTTATCCAATAAGGTACCTGCACTAACACTGTAAAAAAGCATGTAATAAATATGGTAAACGGATATCTTCCAAGTTTGCATGAGTGAATTTTGGTTGCTATCAGTGGTACCGCGCTTGTCTATGGACAAAACGGCCTCGGCTGGCTTAAATGTGCCTGTCTGGACACTCGAGCAATACTTTTTCCTTGCAAATTTGAGGAGCACCGTTCACACATTTCACTGCTTTTTGTGGCAGTAATACCATTTTAGACGCATATCGCCTTTTAACGTATTTAAATGAACTCTATACTCGCAAAAGTTAGTTCACCCTAAGCCGAATCTTCAAACAATCCTATGGTTATAAAACTTCTACCGTTTTAGTTTTAATCTCTATGTGAACTTCAGTAGGCAACATAAGCTAACAAATTACCGAAATAATTTAAAAATAAAATACTTTATTTGAGTTAAACTGTTCATGAATCAAAAAATAATATAAAAATATTATGTTATGACCGTAATATGATAGCAAGACAAATGATGATGATGTCATACAAAAAAGTAAAAAACAAACCAGCCACAAAATACTGAGAATTTCTCAAGAAGTTTGACTGATCGGTTTGTAACACTTATATTATTAAATTATTATTTTATGAATTTATAAAACTGTCATTGATCAGATTAACAATAGGCATAAATGTCGTTCAAATACATATACTCTTAATAATTCTTTCTGCTTATACATAACCTTGTAAACCATACTCCCTGGTATTTTAATTTTATGCTTTAAATTTTGGTACACTGTTGTGTTTATCCGTTCAAGTTACACACAAAATTGGTAATTAAATATGTATACAGCTATTTTTTAAAAACAAAATGCTATATGTTTATATTCGCCGCTTTGTAATATCACTTTGATACCTACTTTGCTTTGTAATATCATTTTTCTAATATCACTTTTGTAATACCACTTTGCTTTGTAATATCACTTTTCTGTCGTTTTTATTTCTATTTTAACTGTAAAAACCACCAAGGTTTTTATTTTTAACTCTAAAGACCTTAAAATTTTGGCTCTTATAAGGCATAAAATCACAGATCAAGTGCGGTGTCACAACACCGCATTTCTGTGTTTATTTAATGTGGTACATTTATTACGCCAGCATTTTATTATATTGCATATGTACAAGTGGCCTTTGTCCAAATAAACCTCATATATGCGTGTTAATTTCTACAATCCTGTACCAAGAATCACTTAAAAACATTGCATACTACCTACCCACTTACCAACTTAATTGGTAACATATTAACGCATATAAAGGCAAAAAATCAGTGATCAAAATTAAAATGCCCTACAATAAGATAAATTTAATATAATAGTCAAAACTGGACCTGATTTGCCCTGCCTATTTATATACTTGCTACGTAATTTAAAATTTAAAAAGTTATATACAGTCTAATTATTTTAATAGCATCATTCGCAAATGTACCACGAGTTTCCATGAGAACGAAATTCAAAATCAGCGCTAAGGCCTCTTGCTGAGTTAGAAGGCCAATCAGCGTTGAGCCACACTCCATATCCGCGCGCGCGAAATTTGAGAGGGCCATCTGCCCAGTCAAATCCCGTTACTTTCTTTGTCTTTCTTAGTGTGAAACAGCCCACCCTTTATTCCCAAAAACTCTTTTCCTTTTTGGGAAAAGAATATTTATTTTCTCCAAAAAAAATTATTTTCATTTTAAAAATCTTACGGATTTAGAGTAGTGAAACTTGATAATCCAAGGAGAAAGTTTATTATGCACAACCGGCAGTATCGGTCAAATATCCCACAGAGTTACATCTTATAGACACATATTTATTCCCCCGTATCATGTGCCAT
>JASAMX010018911.1:0-37726 GCA_030248175.1 Microlaimidae sp. YZB2_3 | reverse complement strand
CTTTCTTGTTCGAAGCTATATTTATTTTGCTTCTACTTGGGAGTTGAGGTTTTCGCAGCACTTTTTTGACTGGAAAAATGCACTCATTGGTTTGCTTTGGATTTAATTAATTGATTTATGATCAATCAGATAAATGTAAGAGTTTTATTAATATTATCAATTGAACTTCTTTTAAACTTTTAGAGAACTTTTAGGATAAGCCATTGTACTTTTTTATCTATGTGCAAAGTGAATTCTTAATATCTTACGTAGATATTTATACCCAGATTCTAATTACAAATAAAGAAATAAACCCTTAGCTGTAAAAACTGTTACAGCCTATTAGCAGCTACAAATAACCTGGCCAAAATTGTTATTTTTTAATTCTTAAAAAATTGTCATGTTAAGCTGTTTGAATTAATTATCTTAAATACATGTGAGGTAAAAACGTTTGTTTCGAAATTATTTTATTAAGAGCCGTAAAATTTTGAAAGATTTGCGTTTGTTACTTTTTCTGCTTGTTTTATGTGAATTATATAATGTTTGTTTGCTGTCGAAATATTAAAAAAATCAGATGCTAATTATGTTTTATCAGAGAATTATGCTTAAAATGACCAAATAATAGTAAAAGTAACCCATTAAAACCCTCAGTTACTGGTTTTATTATCAGTAAGTATCAAACCTGCTAAAAATGATCAAAACTAGTAAAAGTAAAACCATTAAAAACCTAAGAAACCGTTAAAAATTCTAAACCTTAATTACTGGTTTGATATCATTAAATGCCAAACCAGTAACGATAAAACTAATAAAAACTTTTTTAATGATTTTTAATTAAAACGTTCCGATCGGCCTTTTTGTGCACCAGTTTTGAAAAAATAAGTAATAGGCTAATTTCGAAACCATTAAGTGAGTTTAGAGAGTAGATCTTGATCTACCTTTGATAGTTGATTCAACCTATTGATTAATATGGTAATTTTTTTATTGTTTTTAGTAAAGGTTTTAATTTTTCTTGAATATAGTTAATAAAAAAAAAGGATTCTAGGACACAGAGTTACTGGACACGAGGGCGCTGGACACAAGGGTACTGGACACAAGAGGGTACTGGACACAAGGGTACTGGACACGAGGGTACTGAGGCTGGGGAGAAAAAATACGTTTGTCACAAATATTTTAAATTTTTACTGCCTAAGCTTCACCACTGCATATGGGTTTTGTTTAAATGATATGAAAAATTATAAGTTATATAAGTCCTGTCATTAAATTTTTTTTAATGCAATGTAATAATAAAAATCTAAACCCACGTAAATTTTTTAGAAACACCATACTATTTACCAAAATAAATGGATACAATTCTTTAAAAGGTCATTTTACACATAATTTATGTGCATCGTTTCGTATTAATAATAAAGTTTGAAGCTTACCAAGGAACTCTAGAGCTCCAGAACTTAATTATACCCATTTACTTACTGTTTGGTAATTTTAAAAAATTTAAAAAAATATTTTTAGTATTAAAAATCATGGATGGAATGAGAACGTCAAGAAGTGATTTAATTGGTTTCTTATAAAACATGAACTCGTATGAAATCCCAGCGAATGGCGCAGATTTATTAGTTACTTGCTTTTTCAAGTCCTCTTTATCAATTTTTTTATCATAATAATTAATTTTTAAATCAAACCTTTGGAAAAAAACTTCTGCGTTAATAATGTCTGGAAAAATCCATTCCCGATTATTTTTGCCAAAAATAACTTGTGGTTTTTTATAGCACTTTAGATTGAGGATATCTGATGTGTTAATTAAATTAAAACGATGCAAAGAAGAACGTGTTTTTAAAACCCGAAACATGCAATTGTTAGATTTATTATGTATGTTGTAATCAAAATAGAAATAAACATATAATATGTACCAACAGTTTTTTATTTATAGAGTCGTATGTAATTTAATCTAAGAGCGGTATTCTTGGCACGCTTTAATATAAAATCATTTAACAGAAAACTTTATATTTCCTAAGCCCAAACAAAACACAAAAATCCAGCTAAACTTTATACATAATATTATATCTTTAATTGGTCTGATCTTTAAGGAAATACCGAAAAATTTACAATATTAAGAAGCAAGAAAATGTTGTTTCTTTTTCAAAAATGTTTAGCAAATTTATTAAAGCAAAACTTTTTGCAGTTTTTTTAAGCATGATTTTAAATGCGTTTTTCCAGACACCACGAAGACTATCCACAAACAAATATTTCATCAGACAATAAAACCAAAACGGCAACAGTAACTGTTTTTTTCATCATCCTTCACCACTTTTTAAAAGCTAAATATTAAAATAAAAGCAAGCTATCTGCAGATGCAAAATAAACATTTTATTGTTTATCTGCTAGTTTTTTAAATTTCCTTAACTGAGCATAACAAGTGAGAATATAAAGATTTTTTTATCCATATCATTTTCTTAAAATTATATCAGTAAAAAATATATTTTTTAATTTTATGAATTTTTTGTTTTATATTTGGGCTTAGGAAATCATTAGTTTCTCTGTTTAATAATTCTATTTGTAAGAATCCGCAAACCGACATATTGTGAACAATTATAATAAAATTTTAAAATTTGTTTCGGGTTTTAAAACCGTTTTCTTTGCTCGTTTTTTTTTCCTCGTCCGCTCTAGTGCTATAAAACCCGTTATTTTTGGCAAAAATAATCTGGGAATGGATTTTTCCAGACATTATTAACGCAGAAGTTTTTTTCCAAGGTTTGATTTAAAAATTAATTTATTATGATAAAAAATTGATAAAGAGGACTTGAAAAAGCAAGTACCATAAATCTCGCCTTCCTGATTTCTCAGTTCTTTTTATAGAACATATTATCCTTCTTGAGTTCTCTTCTATGAATATAAATCTAATTATATTTTTTTTACTTTCTAAAGGTCATAACAATAAAAAATGAGTTGTTCTGGAGCTCTAGAGTTCTGGGTAGGCTATTTTAAACTTTATTATTAATAGAAAGATGCACATAAATTATGTGTAAAATGACTTTAGATTATATTGATTTTATTTTGGTAAATAGTATGGTGTTTATTTAAAAAATTTACATGGTTTAGATTTTTATTATTAATTGATTAAAAAAAATTTAATGACAGGACTTATATAAGTATAATTTGTCATCTATGCATTTAAACAAACCATATGAGTTGTTCAGCTTAGGAGTAAAAATTTAAATATTTGTGAAAACGTATTTTTTCTTAGCTAGTACTCGTGTAGTCCTTGTGTAGTACTCGTGTAGTACTCGTGTAGCGCTCGTGTAGTACTCTTGTGTCTAGAATCTTTTTTTTATTAACTATAGTTCAAGAAAAATAAAAGCTTCTTAAAAAAATAAAAAATTCATATTAATAATAGGTTGAATAAAGACTATCGAAGGTAGATAAGATCTACTCTCTACTCCTTAATGGTTTGAAATTAGCTATTCTTATTTTTCAAACTGGTGACAAAAGGGATCGGAACGTTTTAAGTAAAAATCATTAAAAAGTTTTTATTAGTTTTATCGTTCTGGTTTGGCATTTAATGATATCAAAGTAATTAATTTCAAGATTTTTTACGGTTTCTTAGGTTTTTAATGGTTTTACTTTTCTAGTTTTGATCTTTTTAGCAGGTTTGATACTTACTGATAATAACAGTACTGAGGGTTTTAATGGGTTACTTTTACTATTATTTGGTCATTTTAAGCATATTCTCTGATAACTATTAGCATCTGATTTTTTTAATATTTCGACGCACACATTATATATTCCATAAACAGCAGAAAAGTACAACGCAATCTTTGGAATTTTTTTACGGCTCTTAATAATATTTCGAACAACGTTTTTACCTCCTGTATTTAGGATGATATTGATTCAAAACAGCTACTGACATTTTTAAGAATTAAAAAATACATTTTTGGCCAGGTTATTTGTAGCTGCGAATAGGCTGTACAGTTTTTACAGCTAAGGGTTTATTTCTTTATTTGTAATTAAGAAATCTGGTATTAATACTTACGTAAGATATTAAGAATTCACTTTTGCACATAGATAAAAAAGTACAATGGCTTATCCTAAAAGTTCTCGAAAAGTTTAAAAGAAGTTCAATTGATAATATTAATAAACTACATGATGGATCACAGATCATACTTATGCCACCAAGCAGACGTATCGGTCAATTTTCACGCGACAGACCAGAGGCAAAAGCTTCGAAAATCTAGAATGGTTTTACAAACCGTATTTTATGATCAAAAACGCGATGTGATTTATTATTGTAATAGAGGCTCTTAGTGAACGGCGGCTAAAAAGTTTTTGTTAATATTTAAATATTTATAAACTTTTTTTGTTCGACAAATATCTGAAAAAAACTATGATAAATTTTATTGTAAATGATATGAATATTTCGTTCCTTATCTTATTTGTTATAATAAAAATCTGTCAAATTTAAATCTAGATGGCAAAATGTACAAAGGAAATTCGCGAAAATGGACGTGTGTACGCCGGACTTTACTTTCTTGTTTGAAGCTATATTTTATTTTGCTCTACTTGGGAGTTGAGTTTTCGCGCACTTTTTTGACTGGAAATATAGTTGGTTTGCTTTTGGATTTAATTAATTGATTTATGATAAATCGATAATTGGTTTCTACATAATGTAACTTCAATTCCAGTTTTAACAGGTTAACTTATCACTTTTTTTGGAAATGGCTGTTTGGGCGGTTTTTTTGTGTGTGTGCTTGGGGGTGTTTTGGGGTGGTGTTGTTTTTCGTTGTGTGGGGGGGGGGGGCGGGGTCGGTTTGGTTGGGTGGGGGGGATGTTTTTTTTCCGGTTTTTGGGTTTTGGGGGGCTTTTCTGGATCTTGACTTTTGAGTTGTTCTTTTTAGTTTTATTTTTTAGTAGTGTTTGCTCTTGCAGTTTAAGTGGACACGAGGGTACTGGACACGAGGGTACTGGACAGGAAGCTACTGGACACGAGGGTACTGGGCTTAAAAAAATTGCGTTCACCACAATCCGTAACAAAATCGATTCATTATGCAAGTGGAGACACGAGGGTACTGAGAAGCAAAAAAAAATATGGATTTTCCCCCATAAAACGTGATAAACTTATTGCATAAAAATTGGGGTTTTTTTGTTTGTGTAAACAATATTTTGTTTGTTTGGGGATTCTTAACAAATAGAATTATTAAAAAAACAATGATTAATATAAAACAAAAAATTCATAACATTAAAATATTTTTTTACTGATATAATTTTAAAAAATGATATGGATAAAAAAATCTTTATATTCTCACTTGTTATGCTCAGTTAAGGAAATTTAAAAAACTAGCAGATAAACAATAAAATGTTTATTTTGCATCTGCAGAGCTCGCTTTTATTTTAATATTTAGCTTTTAAAAGTGGTGAAGGATGATGAAAAAAACAGTTACTGTTGCCGTTTTGGTTTGATTGTCTGATGAAATATTTGTTTGTGGATAGTCTTCGTGGTGTCTGGAAAAACGCATTTTAAATCATGCTTAAAAAAACTGCAAAAAGTTTTGCTTTAATAAATTTGCTAAACATTTTTGAAAAAGAAACAACATTTTCTTGCTTCTTAATATTGTAAATTTTTCGGTATTTCCTTAAAGATCAGACCAATTAAAGATATAATATTATGATAAAGTTTAGCTGGATTTTTGTGTTTTGTTTGGGCTTAGGAAATATAAAGTTTTCTGTTAAATGATTTTATATTAAAGCGTGCCAAGAATCCGCTCTTAGATTAAATTACATACGACTCTATAAATAAAAAACTGTTGGTACATATTATATGTTTATTTCTATTTTGATTACACCATACATAAAAATCTAACAATTGCATGTTTCGGGTTTTAAAAACACGTTTTCTTTGCATCGTTTTAATTTAATTAACACATCAGATTCCGCAATCTAAAGTGCTATAAAAAACCACAAGTTATTTTTGGCAAAAATAATCTGGGAATGGATTTTTCCAGACATTATTAACGCAGAAGTTTTTTTCCAAAGGTTTGATTTAAAAATTAATTATTATGATAAAAAAATTGATAAAGAGGACTTGAAAAAGCAAGTACCAATAAATCTGCGCCATTCGCTGGGATTTCATGCGAGTTCATGTTTTATAAGAAACCATAATTAAATCACTTCTTGACGTTCTCATTCCATCCATGATTTTTAATACTAAAAATATTTTTTTAATTTTTTAAAATTACCAAACAGTAAGTAAATGGGTATAATTAAGTTCTGGAGCTCTAGAGTTCCTGGGTAAGCTTCAAACTTTATTATTAATACGAAACGATGCACATAAATTATGTGTAAAATGACCTTTTAAGAATTGTATCCATTTATTTTGGTAAATAGTATGGTGTTTCTAAAAAATTTACGTGGGTTTAGATTTTTATTATTACATTGCATTAAAAAAAATTTAATGACAGGACTTATATAACGTATAATTTGTCATATCATTTAAACACAACCCATATGCAGTTGTTCAGCTTAGGCAGTAAAAATTTAAATATTTGTGACAAACGTATTTTTTCTTAGCTCAGTACCCTCGTGTCCAGTACCCTTGTGTCCAGTACCCTCGTGTCCAGTACCCTCGTGTCCAGCGCCCTCGTGTCCAGTACTCTTGTGTCCTAGAATCCTTTTTTTTATTAACTATAGTTCAAGAAAAATTAAAAGCTTTACTAAAAACAATAAAAAAATTACCATATTAATCAATAGGTTGAATCAACTATCAAAGGTAGATCAAGATCTACTCTCTAAACTCACTTAATGGTTTCGAAATTAGCCTATTACTTATTTTTTCAAAACTGGTGCACAAAAAGGCCGATCGGAACGTTTTAATTAAAAATCATTAAAAAAGTTTTTATTAGTTTTATCGTTACTGGTTTGGCATTTAATGATATCAAACCAGTAATTAAGGTTTAGAATTTTTAACGGTTTCTTAGGTTTTTAATGGTTTTACTTTTACTAGTTTTGATCATTTTTAGCAGGTTTGATACTTACTGATAATAAAACCAGTAACTGAGGGTTTTAATGGGTTACTTTTACTATTATTTGGTCATTTTAAGCATAATTCTCTGATAAAACATAATTAGCATCTGATTTTTTTAATATTTCGACAGCAAACAAACATTATATAATTCACATAAAACAAGCAGAAAAAGTAACAAACGCAAATCTTTCAAAATTTTACGGCTCTTAATAAAATAATTTCGAAACAAACGTTTTTACCTCACATGTATTTAAGATAATTAATTCAAACAGCTTAACATGACAATTTTTTAAGAATTAAAAAATAACAATTTTGGCCAGGTTATTTGTAGCTGCGAATAGGCTGTAACAGTTTTTACAGCTAAGGGTTTATTTCTTTATTTGTAATTAGAATCTGGGTATAAATATCTACGTAAGATATTAAGAATTCACTTTGCACATAGATAAAAAAGTACAATGGCTTATCCTAAAAGTTCTCGAAAAGTTTAAAAGAAGTTCAATTGATAATATTAATAAAACTCTTACATTTATCTGATTGATCATAAATCAATTAATTAAATCCAAAGCAAACCAATGAGTGCATTTTCCAGTCAAAAAAGTGCTGCGAAAACCTCAACTCCCAAGTAGAAGCAAAATAAATATAGCTTCGAACAAGAAAGTTAAAGTCCGTGCGTACACACGTCCATTTTCGCGAATTTCCTTTGTACATTTTGCCATTTAAGATTTAAATTTGACAGATTTTTATTATAACAAATAAGATAAGTGAACGAAATATTCATATCATTTACAATAAAATTGATCCATAGTTTTTTTCAGATTTGTCGAACAAAAAAAGTTTTATAAATATTTAAATATTAACAAAAACTTTTTTAGCCGCCGTTCACTAAGAGCCTCTATTACAATAATAAATCACATCGCGTTTTTTGATCATAAATACGTGTTTAAAATGATAATTACTGATTTGTTCGATGTTGCCACTTAAATTTTCGATTGGTTGCTTTGAAAGTTATGCAAATCATTAAAGTCTCAATTACTGGTTTACTGAAATAACTATGTTTCAGTAATTATTGTTTTTTTTAACAATAATAACAATATAAATAAACGTGTGACTGGTTTCAAAACCATTAAGGCAATTTAGAGAGTAGCTGCTTCAAGTAGGCATGTTGTGACCAAGGCATAAAAATGTGTCTTGGAGTCAGGTATGAGTGACCTGGGACCCAGCCCCGGCGTAAGGTGCCCTTTGTTTATCCCGCTCCAGTCCCAGCCATTGCAAATACCATTTTTTCAAACCTGTCCAAGGGCCTATCTTTAACAGTTTGGCTGTCAAACGAGCCGAAACAAACTAGGGTATTAAAATTCTAAATGTTTTAATTTTAAAGCATTTGTTAACATTATCAACTGATTAGCGTATCAAATTTTGTCATTTTTGGATCATTGACCAATTTCTATATTATTAGGACTTTTTTATTATTTTAATAACATTATTACTTATTTTACTCCTGGGGCCTATTTCATAAAGATTTATGTAATTGTAAATTAATAAACATTTAATTTCTTTTTCTTATTTTATTAAAAAAAATACGTACGTAACTGTAAAAGTTACGGAATTTACAGACATGTAATTTTTTAAACTCTAAACGCAATTTTTTTAATCTACTTTTTAATTAAAATTGCGAAAGAAAAATATGCGTTTATTAATTTACAGCTGTAAATTAATTACAGGCAATTTTTATGAAATAGGCCGCTGGATTTTAACCTTTTGTAATTTTGAGACCTTAATGCGCATCTAAACCCCTGAAAGATATGTATCTTATGGTAATAGAAAAAAACAAAAAGGGAAAAGAGGTAACCCTTATATTTAATAGCTGATCAAATCTATTAATTCACATTGATTTATTTCCACCTAAACGCCTTAAAAATTATAACTTAATTATCAAAAATATGATTCTAACAATTCATACTTCAGGTTCAAACTCATTTTGAGTATATTAAACTAAAAACTGTACTTTACTCTTAATCTTAGATACATATTTTAATTACATTGAAATAATAACCGTCAGAGTTAATCATTAAGATCTGGTGTATTTTCATACATTTACGCAATCAAACAACATATAACTATGCAGCAAGCAATATTATTTTTTAATAACATAAAAAATTATTTTTAAGCTGGACGTGGCGAAGTTTTGAGTATATTTTGACGATGTTTACGTCTCTAAAAATACATATAAATATGTTAATTACAATAATATACATATTATAATTATAAAAATAACAAAATGACAACGAAACTCTCCTCTGCAGATTGGTTGACAACTTGCCACTCGTTCTTGTTGAGTTTTTTGCTGTATACCCTTTATGATTAACAGCATTTTTTTCTGGAATCTTGTGACAGCTTTTATTTAAAAATGAATAAGGTAAGTCAATATTTTTTTTTCATTAAAAATCTTATAAAACAATTAAATTTCATAAAACTTACAACAATTTTAAAAAATTGAAAAAAATTACATTTTCATAAAACCTAAAATTTAAGATAATTGCACCTATGAACATATAATTCCTCGCATTGGAGTAACTTAAACCTATTATAATTTATTGATAATCACTATAGTAAATTCAATGTACACAAAGGTCTTTAGAAAAATTAAAATTAATTTGTATATGACCAAAAAAATGAAGAACAAGAAAATATACACAACCAGCTGTTTTTTTTTTAGAAAAAAATGTTTAATGTTTATGTTATTTTTGTGTATTATGATGGTGTTTTTTTCCGTTAAACAACTTCATACACAAGTTATTTTTAAATCTTCTTGAGACCTCTTTATCCATCAGAATAACAGTCATGATTCTCCATAGTCGGTTTGCGATGTACTAAACCCAAAGGCTGTCTGGAAGCAACAAATCTAACAAGCCAAGGTTTTGCATAATATCCGTCAATAAATATTAATATGAAATAATGTCCCTTTAATTTTTTTTCCTTTTTCTTAAAAAGATAAGTCGATTTCCAATTTGCTTATTTCTAATAGTGTTCATTTTATTTTCTCATTTTCAACAATTATAAAAATAAACAAGAATGATTTCGGTCAATTCTTAAAAAATAAGCAAAATAAAAACAATTAATATAATTTTAGATAAAAATTACAACAAACAGCGCTTAATTTTCATTATTAAGAAGATTTTGTCATTTCCAGTCATGTTTTAGCCATTCCAAATAATTATAAATGGACTTCTTGGCAATTTTTAAAAATAAAGATTAGCTTATTATAGGAAATACTAAAATGAAATTAATTTGCATTTTAAAACTATTATTAGAAATTTAAGGCCGTTTGGAAGACGCTAAATTATTTTAAAATAAAGTTTTTAAGGGGTTTTGGCAAAACACTTTTTTGCTTTTTGACAAACTTTTTTGATTTGTTGCAACCTAATGGCATTTCGTTTTCGAGTACATAAAAAGTGAACGTGAATTACCGAAGCACGCAAAAGTAAACGTGACGTACCGAGGTACATAAAAGGGAGCGTGGCTCACTGAAATAAGTAAAAATTGAACGTGGTGTAGCTTAGATACGCATACTGTGACGTGATCATAAAGTAAAATACATAAACATTGCTTGAAATATCCAGAAAAAATAAATAAATAAAGTGACGAGTAACTTTATAGTCAATCAAAAATATATAATTTCATATATTATAGTATAATATATTTTGGTGTACCGAATTGGCGTACACCTGCTGCTTAGATGGAACCTCTCTATCTAAAAAGTGTTCAGTATTTAAAAGTAAAAAAATTTAAATACCTCCCCCTTTTCTACTATATTCTTAGAGTTAGTTGATGTTCATTGTTATATAAAACGTGCTCATTCATTTATATAACAAGGAACGAGCAGTTGATATTCATTGTTATACAAATGAACATGCGCTTTCAAGAGCTTCCATATAAATATGAACACGACAGCCTCTAAATAAACTTATGAAAATCACCGTATAATATTTAAAAATATTAAGCTAGATCAATCGAGTTGTTTAAAGTAAAAATGCAAAACAATAATTATTATTATTAGTTTTTTGACTGAAAATTAAGCACTGTCAGACTTAGAGCTGTAATCTTCAGCTTAAGTGCCTTATTGATTGGCTTGCCACGTTATACTATCACCGGCCAGCTTTAACATTAGAAATTGTATTCATGATACGTTATAACAACGTTATCACATCTATTTTAAAACATTATCAAAATGTGAGTTATTACACCTTCACATTAATATTGGAGCTCGAAGCACTAAAATTTCACAACGATATAGGGAGAAATCGTTTGCAGGTCTTCCCTACTCCACACCACACCACTACGGTGAACTACATCTAGTTGACCGCGTTGAAAATGTGAATGCACCCATGAGCGGACCGGGGAAAATTAAATTTCTGCGGTTATGACATATTTTTTAAACAAATAAGAACGCAGATTTTTTTAATTCCATCTTTTTAGAAAATATTCAAAAATTAACCAACTTTATCCCTGAAGAAATACGCCTTTTGGTTCCAAATGAAGTAATTTGATAAACAATTATTAAAATATGGGTTTTGACCTTTATTATTAAACCGCTTTCGTTAAGAATTTTGAATGGTTTTATATTTAAATAGTCGATTAAATACTAAAATTATTAAAGTCAGCTAGATTTTATTTGCATAAAGTGTCATCGGCAGGCTGGAAAAGCAAACGTGTATTGCTCACTAAATGTGATTTGCAAAAACACAAGACCGAATCAATTGTTTTTTGAAAAAAATGCGACGCGTTTTTTGCGATTTGTATATATTTTGACTGAAAAAGGGGCAATACAGTACTTAAACCTGTTCTTTTAGCGCAAGGAGAAAATACATTCTGCATATTATCTTTAAAAAGAACCTCTCTTCTGCAATAATAACTTTTGCAAAAATATATTTTAGTGATCTATTTTATAAAGACGTTTTGAATTTTCATTTTACAAGTCTTCGCCTACTTTTTGTAAAATACACGATAAAAGATAAAAGAATTGTTTATTGATTTCATGGACAGACTTTAAAATGGACCAATCCGCTTTCTTCGACGAACGAAGATGCTTTTCCTTCATTACAAATCGATAAACCATTATTATTAAGTTTACAAAAAAATAGGCAGAAACTTGTAAATTGAGAATTTACAAACGTCTTTACAAAATAAACCTCAGCAAAATAGAAAAAAAAACAAAACTGATTTTTAACAAGAATGAAGAGGTTATCATGATCATAGATAAACTTTTGATTGATTGATTTATTAAGTTTAAACGCTTGTTTTTTTAAACTAAATCAATTTTTTGATTGTTTTCGTAAATCGAGCGGCCTTAGCGGTATTGTACGTAGTACTTTCGTGAATAAAAAAATTGTCATGATTATCAAAAAACTTAGTTTTTTTAAACGTTATAACCGCACAATTTCAATTGGTCCTCTCATGTCCTTATGCTAGCTAGCCTTGAAAAATCCTCTAAGAATAGAGCAGGAAAAAGGGCCATTTCTTCCCGGACGTATGTTTAGACAGAAAAGATGTGGATTAGTCAGAGATGGGCATAATGTGAACCATGGGATTCACGTCAGGAACCATAGAAACCATAGAACCATTGGACAGCTGCTCACTAAATAAAAATTTCTACTATATGATAATGATTTGTTTATACGTTAATCTAATCACACAGCACTAGTTGCATTTTTTTACAGTCTGATGAAATGTTAATTGAAAAAAAAACATACTCACAGCAATCTTTGACAATCGCGAAATCGCTAGTTTTTAAATTAAAAGGTTATATTTTTCCTGCACATAAAAATATAACTATAAATTTGAAAAAATGGCGATTTCGCGCTTGTCAAAGATTGCTATTGTGAGTATGAAAGTCCTAATATTTCATCAATCTAAAGAAAAAAATGCAACAGTGCTGTATGATTAATCATGTAAAAATGTATCAAATAGTAAAAATTTTTAAAAAAAATTTTTTATTCTATTTTGCCACTTTATTTTTTTAGAAATAAAAAAAATAAAGTGGCAATAAGTCAGCTAGCCATTAAACCCAAATACGAATTTCGTAAAACTTAAAGGATAAATTATATAATTGTTTGGGTATAAATTAGGGATGCATTGAGCTGCTCACAAATGCTCAATACCAATTGGTACTCACATATATTTAGTTGTGAGTACTAAGCTCAAGCTCACAATAAATCTCAGGCTCAAGCTCAAGCTCACAATTAGCCCAGGCTAATTAGCTTAATTGTGAGCTTGATAATAAAAATTTAAAAAAAATATTATACTTTACCAAAAGATGTTTTAATCCTGAATAAGAAGCCTTATTAGAATATGCCATTATAACAACATTGTTTCAGTCCATTTAAATGACATTTTTATTTAAAGTCATATTCTTCTGTTAATTTACGCCAGTTATAATAACGAGCCTGTTTTAATTTAATAATGGAACTATTCAATTTATATAAATTCACGTAAATAAATAAATCTATTTAAATTCACGCGAATTAATGAAAAATAGGTCATAATGATGACATAACTCAAAGAATAATGTGCCGTTTAAAAGACTATTTAAAAGGCATTTTATTCAATGGCTTATATGGACGCCACTCTTTATACAGAACTTAAAATTATTGATCCAATTGCATATGTTTTACGTTATCCACGGTTTTATCTATTGGTTTTCCACTTTCGTTTAAAAAAACCCAATTTTTTATAAAAAGAATATGTTTAGTAATTAAACACTTAAATGCGCAGTAAAGAATTTTTTTTTTCAATTTCAAATAAATTTTTTTGGACAAAACTTTATTCTGCGCTGAAAATCCTTGTAAAAGTGTTTTTGCATTTAAACAACTTTAAAAAAGGCCAAAATAGGGATTTTTTTGGTCATTTTAAGCTGGAACAATGCCTTTGTTTGTTTGTTTGTCTGTAGTGTGCACCCTTGTCAAGTAAACTATTGTTTTTAATATAATTCTAATTAAAATTAAGAGTATAACAACCTGCATTCAACAATTACAGACAAAAACAATAGTTTACTTGACAACTGGGTGCACGACTTACAGACAAACAAACAAACAAAGACATTGTTCCAGCTTAAAATGCCCAAAAACTTAAATGCTTAGTTATATGGCCTAAAGATATTTAAATGCAAAAATAAATACGTATTTTTTCAGCGCAGAATAAATTTTTGCCCAAAAAATTTTTTGAAATCGAAAACATAAATTCTTTAATGCATTTAATGCATTTTAATGCATTCTTTTAAGTGGTGATTCTCACAAACAGACACAACATCGTTTTTGTCAAAAATTGGGTGTTTTTTTAATCAAAATGGAAACCCAATAGATAAAACCATGTATAAAAACATATGCAATTTATCAAAAAATAACCAAATCGCCTTTTTAATGGCCATCAAAATGGCACATCACTTTTAGTTGTGTCATAATAATGGCCTATTCTTCATTAATTCGCTTGAATTGAAATGAATCTATTTATTTACGTGAATTTATATAAATTAAGTTTTTAGAGAATAGAATTTATTTAAATTAAAAGCTTCATTTTATTATAAATAGCGTGAATTAACAGAAAAATGTGACTTTAAAATAAAAATGTCATTTAAATGAATTAAATTATATTGTTATAGACTAATTCTAACGAGACTTTTATTCAAGAGTTACACATCTTTGTTAAAGTATAATTGAATTTGATTTATGTTTGAGAGTCAAGCTCACAATTAAGCTAATTAGCTTGAACTAATTGTGAGCTTGAGCTTGAGCCTGAGATTTATTGTGAGCTTGAGCTTGAGCTTAGTACTCACAATTAAATATATGTGAATGCCAATTGGTATTGAGCATTTGTGAGCAGCTTAATGCATCCTTTTTTTTTTTTTTTTTTTTTTTTTTTTTTTTTTTTTTTTTTTTTTTTTTTTTTTTTTTTTTTTTTTTTTTTTTTTTTTTTTTTTTTTTTTTTTTTTTTTCTATTTTTTAATATTTTTTTTTTATTTTATTTATTTTATAATAATCATTTAGTTCGTCTCCATCTCGTCTGACTAGTCCCGTCGTATCTCTAAATTTCAGATGGGGCCTGCTCTACTCTTAAAATGTGAAATTTCAAGGTTAGGCTAAACGTCGTGGTAACAACATAGGAGGACCAAGATACGGTTATAAGGTGTTGAGAAAACTACAGTTTTTTGATGCAAAATCATGACAATTTTTTTATTCAGCGAAAGTTCGGTACAATACGGTACAAGGCCACGTCGAATTACGAAAAGCAAACTCGTCGTTTTAAAAAAACGGTTTGGTTTTAAATTTATCGAATCAATCAAAAGTTTATCTATGATAATAAAATAGCCTCTTCCTTGAGTCAGTTTTTGTTTTTTTTCTATTTTGCTGAGGTTTTATTTGCCTACGACGTTTGTAAATTCTTGCAAATTTACAAGTTTTCTCCCTATTTTTAAAATTAATAATAATAAAGTTTTATCGATTTGTAATGAAGGATTCGGTGAAGGAAAGCGGATTGGTCCATTTTAAAGTCTGTCTCATAAAAATCAATAAACAATTCTTTTATCTTTTATCGTGTATTTTTACAAAAAGTAGGCGAAGACTTGTCAATGAAAATTCAAAACGTCTATAGACAAATTGGTAAAATATGTATTTTGCAAAAGTTATTTATTGCAGAAGAGAGGTTCTTTTAAAGATAATATGCAGAATTTATTTTCGTTGCGCTAAAAAGAACAGTTTAAGTACTGTATACCCCCTTTTTGCCGTGCAAAAAGTGTATACAAATCGCAAAAAAATGCGTCGTTTTTTTCAAAAAAAATTCTTTTCTGTTGGACGTCACATAAGAGCAATACACGTTTGCTTTTTCAGCCTGCCGATGACACTTTATGCAAATAAAATCTAGGCTGACTTAATAAGATTTTAGTATTTAATCGACTATTTAAATATAAAACCATTATTTTCTAACGAAAGCGGTAATAAAGGTCAAAACCCATATTTTAAGATAATTGTTTATCAAATTACTTCATTTGGAACCAAAAGTTCTTAAGGGATAAAGTTGGTTAATTTTTGAATATTTTCTAAAAGATGGAATTAAAAAAATCTGCGTTCTTATTTGTTTCAAAAAAAACATGAGTAACCGCACAATTTTAATTGGTCGTTTCATGATTTATTCAGATTTTAGCAGTCAACTAGATTCAGCTCATGATAAAAAAAATGGTGTGGAGTAGGGAAGAGCCTGTGTTATTTCCCTATATGGTTGTGAAAACTTAGCGCTTCGAGCTCCCAATATTAATGGGAAGCGTCTAATAACTCAGTTTTTGATAATGTTTTAAATAAATATATATCATAGCATTTATTTTATAACGTATCATGAATACAATTTTTTAATGTTTTTTTTGGCAGGTGATAGTATAATAAAAAAAAGTTATCGCAATCAAACGCTTAAGCCTGAAGATTTTATCTTGCAACGTCTCAGACAAAACTTAATGTTCATTCAAAAATCTAGATAATAATAATTATTGTTTTTTTACATTTTTACTTTAAACAACTCGATTGATCTTAGCTTAATATTTTTAAATATTATACGAAAAAAAATATAACTTTCATTTAGAGGCTGTCGTGTTCATATTTATATGGAAGCTCTTGAGACGCACATTTCATTTGTATGACAATGAATATCAACTGCTCGTTCCTTGTTATATACATGAGTGAGCACGTTTTATATAACAAAATGCCGGGCAACTAACTCTAAGAAAATAGTCAAAAAAGGGGAAAGGTATTTTAATTTTTTTACTTTGAGATTCTGAGCGCTGGCTGACAGGACAGGTTAAAACTAAGTAGTAGGCTACCGCAATTCGGTACACCGAAATATATTATACTATAATATATAAAAAGTATATTTTTTAGTAATTACTAAACTTACTCGTCACTTTTTTATTTATTTATTTTTTACTGGATATTTCAGAGCGATGTTTATGTATTTTACTTTATGATCACGTTTTATAAAAAAAAAAAAAAAGGGGCCACAAGGAATTTTACTTTAAATTCAGTGAGCCGCGCTCCCTTGTGTACCTCGGTACGTCACGTTTACTTTTGCGTGCTTTGGGTAATTCGCGTTCACTTTTTTATGTACTCAAAAACGAAATGCGATTTCCTTGCAACAAATACAAAAAATTTTGTCAAAAAGCAAAAAAGTGTTTTGCCAAAACCCCTTAAAAATTTTATTTAAAAATAATTTAGCATCTTCCAAACGGCCTTAAATTTCTAATAATAGTTTTAAGTTTTTTTTTAATTTAATTTTCAGCAATTTCAATAATAAGCCAATCCTTATTTTCAAAAATTGCCAAGAAGTTTTTGTAAATTATTTGGAATGGCTAAAACGCTACTGGAAATGACAAAAAATACTTCTTTAATAATGAAAATTAAGCGTGTTTTTTGTTTAAAATTTTTTATATTAAAAATTATATTAATTGTTTTTATTTTGCTTATTTTTTTAATTAACCGCAAGAATCATTCTTGTTTATTTTTATTTTTGTTGAAAATGAGAAAATAAAAATGAACACTATTGAAATCAGCCGAATTGGAAATGCGGAGTATTTTTTTAAGAAAAGGAAAAAAAAAAGTTAAAACATATTTATTATTTATTAGACAAATATTATGCAAAAGTTCTTCGCTTGTCCAATTTTTTGCTTCCAGACAGGCCCTTGGGGTTAGTGCATCGGCCAAAGTTCGACTATAGGAAGAGAGTGGCCGAGAAGTTTGATTTGATGTATAAAGAGTAGAGGAAGATTTAAAAATATAACTTGTATATAACATTCAAGTTTAACAGAAAAAACACGATCAGTAATACACAAAATAACATAAACATTAAACATTTTTCTAAAAAGGGCTGGTTGTGTATTTTCTTTGTTCTTCATTTTTTTGGGGTCTTTTTTACAATTTAGTTTTAATTCTTCTCAAGGGGAATGTGGGGATTGAATTTACTATAGTGGTGCTCAAATAAATTATAATAATTTTATTTTACTCCAATGCGAGGAATTATATGTTCATAGGTGCAATTATCTTAAATTTTAGGTTTTATCTACTCTCTAAACTGCCTTAATGGTTTTGAAACCAGTCACACGTTTACTTATATAGCTATTATTGTTAAAAAAAACAATAATTACTGAAACATTGTTATTTCAGTAAACCAGTAATTGAGACTTTAATGATTTTCATGACTTTCAAAGCAACCAGTCGAAAATTTAAGTGGCAACATCATACAAATCAGTAAATTATTATTTTAAACAGGTATTTATGATCCCAAAACGCGATGTGATTTTTATCATTGTAATAGAGGTTCTTAGTGAACGGCGGCTAAAAAATTTTTTGTTCATATTTGAAAAACTTTTTTGTTCGACAAATCTGAAAAAACTAAGGCTCAATTTATTGTAAATGATATGAATATTTCTTTTACTTATCTTATTTGTTAAAATAAAAATCTATGTCAAATTTAAATCTTAAATGGCAAAATGTACGAACGAAATCTGCGAAAATGGACGTGTGTATGCACGAACTTTAACTTCCTTGTTTAAAGCTATATTTATTTTGCTTCTACTTGGGAGTTAGGGTTTTTGCAGCCCTTTTTTGACTGGAAAATGCACTCATTGGTTTGCTTTGGATTTAATTAATTGATTTATGATCAATCAGATAAATGTAAGAATTTTATTAATATTATCAATTGAACTTCTTTTAAACTTTTCGAGAACTTTTAAGATAAGCCATTGTACCTTTTTATCTATGTGCAAAGTGAATTCTTAATATCTTACGTAGATATTTATATCCAGATTCTAATTACAAACAAAGAAATAAACCCTTCGCTGTGAAAATGGTACCAGCCTGGCCGAAATTGTTTGTTATTTTTTAATTCTTAAAAAATTGTTCTGTTAAGCTGTTTGAATTAATTATCTTAAATACATGTGAGGTAAAAACCTTTGTTTCGAAATTATTTATTAGGAGCCGTAAAATTTTAAAAGATTTGCGTTTGTTACTTTTTCTGCTTGTTTTATGTTTTTTGTGAATTATACAATGTTTGTTTGCTGTCGAAATATTGAAAAATCAGATGCTAATTATGTTTTATCAGATAATTATGCCTCAAATGACCAAAGAATAGTAAAAGTAACTCATTAAAACCCTCAGTTACTCGTTTTAAAATCAGTAAGTATCAAACGTGCTAAAAATGATCAAACTATTAAAAGTAAAAACCATTAAAATTCTAAGAAACCGTTAAAAATTTTAAACCATAATTACTGGTTTGATATCATTAAATGCCAAACCATTAACAGTAAAACTATTAAAAACCTTTTTAATGATTTTTATTTAAAACGTTCCGATCGGCTTTTTTGGCCTTTTTGAACAAAAACCAAAAAAGTTTTTGGATTTTGTCACTTGCCACTTGCCACACCGGTGAGAAGTAGGCCTAAGACGCAACGCAAGACACTATTCACATTCTGTTTCTGAGACGCGATGGGAATCAGAATGACTTAATTTCCTAAAACACAGCGATTGGTGAAACACAAAATTCTAACAAAATTTGGTTTATTGTGATATTTCATTCATGAAACCTGCGTGGCCACACCGTCGTACTGAGCACGCCGAGAGTGGCCTTGCCCGGCGTCGTCACACCAGGGTCGTACTGTTCAAATTTTGTGGTAAATAAATTGAAATAAACAAAATTTGCGCAAACTCTGACCCGGGAGGAGCAAACCGAAAAAAACTTACATCGCGGCGGCGTAAGGCGCACGAATCGTTCGAAATCGGCTGGGGATCCGAAGAAATCGCTGGCCGCCTCCGGACGGCTACGAACGGAGCTCCTGAGCGGTTGGTTACGACCGCTCAGCGGATAGCCGAACCTGTCTCGTTCAGGGGCGAAGGAAATGCGCGGGCCGCCGCTCAATTGAGAAACTAATGGAATTTCTCGGCTCAGACCGACTGAGGCAGCGGAGTCTTCCGGAGCGAAAGATACCTAAAATAGAGTAGGGGTTTCTTTTATTTTTCTATTGAAATTGATGTACAAAACACGTCTTAGGGTAACTGAATTAAAGTCGTTTGCTATGCGCATAGTTATAAAATGAACTGCGTATGACTGTATTGACGAAATGACGATCTATACAGCGATACGCAGTTCATTTGATAATTTTACGCATGGCAAAAATAACAACCCGTGGCCGAAACTAAGTCATGGCCGACTTTAATTCGTTAAACATTAAAATATAAAGAATAAAACACTGCACTTTTTAATTATGCTTTTTTAGACCCATCTTGACCCGTAACAGTAGTTTTTGCTGTGAATTTGGTGTTCAATGCACTATAAAATCAGCATTTCTTCGCAACAGCACAGTCCGCCTTTTACTGCGTGCGTCAACTTGTCATTTAATTTCAACTTGTTCACACTCGCAGAACGACTGATTGGAAAAAAGTATACTTAATAATTTTTAGTTATTGTGTTTTTTTTATTTTATTAATTTCTTTAACAACTTAAGGCTTATATCCTGCATAAAAGTTTTATTAATTTCTTTAACAACTTAAGACTTATATCGTGCATAAAAGTGTGACTATAATACATAGCTGCTTAAGAAACAAGTAAAATTGTGCAAATAATTCAAAAAAATAAACTTTACAGGAAAAAAGGCTAATTGTCCTATAATGTAAACAATTCGCACCTGAGGAATCGTTTCCAGGGACCCTTTGACAGGTATATCTTCCGGTTGCGGAGAGAAAGGATTTAGTTGAGGTTTACTGGTGGACGGTTCAGAACCAGGACAGCCTTCACCTACTATTTCCACTTGAATGTCGTCAACTAAAGCCAAAGAATCCGGCGATTTACTAGCTTCAACCAAGGCTATCTAAAAAATAGTTTCATATAAGTTATGTTATATTACCAAAAGGAAATTTAAGTTGCTCACCTCAGGTGTTTACCACACGTACCTACTATATACTTTTAATTTTTTCCAATTAATTAGGCAAATAAGTGCGTCATAAAAGCAAAACGATAATGCACACTATTTAACAATAAATTGCGTCTGCCGTCTGGCCATTTTATTTCTAAAACAATGAGATGCAAAATATAATTGACATTCTGCATCTAAAGATTGTTTCGTACCGACGTAAAGTTCATCAGTTCACACGTTCATACTTAGGACGTATGCTGCATTACTTAAGACGTAAGCGAGACAGAACCGTGCTCTATCCTTGCATCAATTATGACGTAAGGAATAAAAAATAAAACTGTGCAAATTTACTATACTATGGCTAATGATTTATTTTTTGTTATTTCTTTTTGTAATTTTTTGCATGTACAAACATTTAAAAAGTTATTTCAATCAAAAAATAAGTCAAAAAATTCCACTCAGAACAAAAAAATATAAATCTCGTTCGAAATTGCCCTAATTTCAAAATTTTAAGTATATTTTGGACGTTTGTTGAATTTGAAAATCATTGACGGTAAACCTTCCGCGATACTGTACAGGATAAAATCGATAAGAACGTTAATTTGTAAAAGTTTTTCCAGGTATACGGGTACTGTTTGTTTCTATAGAAATTTTGTTTAGAAGATACTCAAACAATGATAAATCTTTTTAGTTATACAGGACACCAAGAACATTTGTATATTCCTCCCAAGAGGAAGTTTAGGATTTTTTTAGGAGTTTTAAAAGGCTTTGTTTTAACATATACTCACAGTAGTATTTACTATTTTTTTACACGATGGAAAAGCTAAAACATACTAAAATTGAGTAAGCCGAAAATATACACCTACGTACGAACTGGCCATTTTAACGATAAAATTAAGGCGAAAAACCGTCTTGTCTTACATGTACTTCATACGTTTTAGGTGTCGTACTGTGACTCAGCCGTTACGTTTATGTCGTACGTCTTAAGGTCTCTCCGGATAGTTTTAACTTCACAGCGTTCAATAAAAAACCCGTTGAAATACAGAACAAAATTATTTGTTTGCTTACATTAAATGTATTTTATTATTGATTGTAATTATAGAGCATTATATTATTTTAAAACATCCCAACGACGAAAATTCGAATGTTGGCAAAAGTAGGAAACAAACGCGGTTTAAATATTTATAAATATTTATTTTGTTTTGATTCATTGAAAAAATTATAATAAATCTAAAATAAATTAAATAAAAAATGTGGCAATGAAAATATGTTCACAGTGGGAATCGATCTCTCGACCTCATAATTTTAGACACAGGCTCAACCAAACTGCGCCATATAGCCATGCCCTCAAGCTGATCTAAAAGAGTCTTATAAACCCACGGCTTTTATTAATCCTAAAATATGCAGACACAACAGATTAACAGCACGAGAACTATTATGGCAGTTTGAAAATCATATATTATAGTAAAAGCATAGGGTATCTGACTTAATTTTGGCCAGGCCTTAATTTCGGCCACCAATTTAGGGTGTTAAAAAATTGACTTATTTTTAAACCACAAAAAAACTAGCACAAAAGTAACTGGATTATTGTTGAATAAAGTGTTTTCGCAAAAGTTTTTTATTTTTGTTATTCTGCATTATCAATATTTTCATACAAAAAGGGAATTTTTTGTTTTTTGTTTTCTTAATTTTTGCTTTGTGTTTGAACTTCATCAAATTTAGAACTAAACACAATATAACCTTAAAATATCTTCTATTTAAGGCTCAAAGTTGTTAATTTTCATGTTTTGATATTTTCTTCAAAATCACTTTACAACGCGTTTAACTAACTGCGCATTTTAAGATCCCGTTAATTTCGGCCACCTTAAAATTTAGCTGAAAGAACCTGCCGTTTTTTGCTGTTTTTAAATATCATCGTACTACTGTATTTATAAAGAATTTTTTTGCTCGTTTGAGTGTTTTTTTGACGTTTTTTAAGCCAAAAATAAAAATTCAACAAAAAATACAGGTTATTAAAACTTGTTTTTTAAGGTTTTGACATAATTATTTAAAGTCTTGCTAATAACTATTAAAGTTTGCGAACGATTGAGTTATTATGCGAACGATTAAAAAATTGAGTTATATGTACCAAGAACAATACCTAAGGATAAATTTACAACCTTTAAAAATTTTTATTGTCTAGTTTGGCAATAGTTATAGCCAGTTATTTTTAGGTGGCCGAAGTTAATGGCTCGCGCCTTAATTTTGACCACTATAAAAAAAGTTTAAACCTTCACTGATCTTTAAGTGTAACAGAAATTTTAAAATTTTACACTGGAATAACAAAAATAGTTAAGGCCGGTTCACACCAGAGTGGCAGTGGATAGTGAACGCGCGCGTTTACATCATTAAACCGTTATTGTTGCTGCGGTATGAAGGGTGTGCGCTGTGGGTCACCTATCAGCAGCCAGTCCGGTGTGAACCGGCCTTTATCGTTTGATTTTTAGACCAAATTTTGGGTCGATTGGAAAAACCAGAAAAAACTTAGCCAAAAAAATTTTAAAAAAGTTGCCGAAATTAAGTCAGTTACCCCACTATTTGGAGCTTTAAATTTCTCCAAATTAAATTAAATCCACGTTTCGCTCCAATTTTAAAAAAATTAACCAACATTTTTTACGAAAAATCGTATATTAAATCATAAATACAAAAATATTTCCATTATTTTTTTACATACATGAAAAAGGGTAACAGTTCCTCTTTATTGGAAGTATTTTTTTAATAAATACTGAGTAGTGAATATTTTTAAGGGGTTTAAAAAAATTTCGTTGCAATTTGATTTTTAATATCAATTATTTCAACTACTACCAATAATATAATGAATATGCACTTTATAATCGTGGTATTTCTGCTTTTTTAACATCCATATTAAATTTTTATGGAATCATTTCTGTATTTCGCGAGATCTCGTATGCCAAAAATCGCGATTTTCCATACTTAAGAAAACTGTCCGGAGAGACCTTAAGTATACGTCATAAGTTTTACGTCATACGTCATAAATGATGAAGTGTGAACCAGGCTTAAGACGCGTTAATGATCAGAAATTAACCTATATGCATATTTTGTTCAAAGTATCCACGTGGTAAATCCAAAATTGCGATTTAAAAGTTTTTTTTAAATTTCCACAGTCTCTTAACTTTTAAAAGATGCAGTAAACTTTCTTAACCCAAAAAAGGCCTTAGATCACCCTTAGTTTTTTTAGTTTTGCACTTTGGGGAAGAAAAAACTGTAGGATTTAAGTAAATTCAAGAATAAAAAAACCAACATAAGAATTTTTTTAACCCTTTGTCCGTTGATGTCATTTTCTCCGGTAAGAAAAACGGTCATTGGGCCGGGTTGAATTTTCCGCGGCAAAGAACTGCAAGAAATAAGATCCCCGTCCGGTTTCAAAATGCAAGCTTTCAATTGCGAAGTAGCCGACAACCAGTATCTAAAACCAGCAAGAATATGTTTTTCTTGTTATGTATGTATAAAAATGTCGGTGTTTGTTTGTTTTCTTTCTTGTTTGTGTGACGTGGTACGTCCCTTCCTGAAGTGATGACTCACAACTATTGGCGATTATAGGCATTTTGCACTGGAACTCGGTTTATACATGAAGTATGCAATACACATAGGGAGTCACCATAATGGATAATTATGGTGACTTCCATAATCTCCTACTTATTTTTCGTAGTATGCAGATCAAACGATCGAAAGCGCGCGAAATTTCGATCGGTTGATCTGCATACTACGAAAGATAAGTAGAATTACAGTAATTATCCATTATGGTGACGCTTATGTATATTGCATATTTCATGTATAAACCGAATTCCAGTGCAAGGTACCTACCTATAAGAGACGCTGTAAAATAATCACAAACAGCTCATATGGTGCAGTCGTAGCGCGCTGGACTGAGATAAACAGGCCTGGAATTCAAAAAAAAAAGACTCAGGTTTGAATCCCGGTACGGGTATTTTCCTCTGTCTCAAAAAAAATCTTCATCTTAAATCGCCTCCAGTTATGGCTCGTCACATTTGTTTGTTTGTTTTTTTGTGTGAATGTGCGTGATGATTTTTTAAAATTAAAAAAAAAGTTTCCAACTTCTATTAATCTTGGGTTTGTATACTCAATTATCTTTTATAAAAACTGCGTAAAAAGATCTTTTTTCACCGTTTTGTCATAGATAAAGTAAACTATGGCGCTGTGTTTGTAATTCGTTTGCCATTTACGTTAAAAACGAAAAAAAACAGCTATCTTTCTCTCCATTTGTCTTTACTTCATTCTGATGACGACGGCCAAACTTTTTTGACACAATATTGGACAGGAAACAAGTTGACTCTTCCCATTTTTATTGTCGAACACCACAAAATCATTTTCTAAAAAAATAGTTTTTTTAAAACCGTAATCCGACAGTTCGTTTACAATTTATTACTGCAATCAGTATTGGTTTTATTTAATAGATGCAATGATTTCAGAGGAAAAAAACACAAAAAGTATACACTAGGTTCCAAAAAAACTATACGCACTAACCATACACAGACCGAAAACTTAATTTTAAAGGTTTAAAAATGTTAAAAATTTTGCTTATAAATAGTTTAAATTCCGAATAAACTTAATAATGGAAATTTTATTAAATTAAACTCAATTTATTCCCAGTTGAGACAAGTGGTAATGATCGGTAATAACAGTATATTTCTTGCTGCAACATTTTAAGTATTTAAAAACTTAAGAAAAATCAGCATATGGTATTTCAACATAAATAGATGAACGTTATATATATTCAGACTTCTGTTTTGTTTTTTTTCTAAAACGATTTTATAATACTAACTAATATTTAAAATATTTAATATTTAAATTAAAATAAAATGTAACTCAGAAGTATTTATACTGTACCAATTAAGGTACCAACAAAGTCGAATTTTAATAAGATGAGTTACATCCCCAAAATAAGATGATCTCTTCAGAATAAATAAAATATAGCATTCGAAAATTATAGTTGGATAGCGTCCACTTTACATATGTCTTAAATCGGGCTGTAAATCTGTATGACCAATGTGATTATTATTATTATTCTAGTTTTTATAAGTTTACTTTTACTATAAACATGCATGACACTATGCAATGATTTGCATTTAAGTAATGCACTAGTTCAAAAGACTTATAAAAATATGCCTTCCTAAGAATACTGTATTTTATTATATATTACACAAACGAATTCCTGTATTTCATTACTTAGTAAATATTACTGAAGGATAATTTAAATCTTTTTTTTTTTGATGAAAAAGACAGGTCTTGAAGTGAACTCTACTGTTTAAATTGCTAAGTAAAGCCGTTGCACAACAAAAACAAATCTGATAATTTGAAAAAAAATTTAGGCAATATAACTCAAAATAAAAGTAATAATTAAAACTTAAATTTAAAACTAAAATAATTTATTCAAAATGAGCCATTTTCCCAACAACAATTAAAATTCCTGCAAATACAAATATCATAATCTAAAAATATCAAAAAATGATGCTCAAAAAATTATACTATTTATTCAATTGGATTGGAATTGGAGGATTATTAAAATAAAAAAAGTTTTTACCAGGAAGTTGGAATGTATGGAATTTTTGGTGAAATTCAGGGATAACGGCCGCTTTCCCTGGATTAAAAGTGGACAGGTGCACATTTTTGGAATGACCGGAATGCCCCCAGCAGCAAAACGTCTGATCGAAACGACATTTAAAACTGCTGGGATTGTATGGAATTAAAAATTCTCCTAAAAATAAGCTTAATTTATAAAGTATAACATAAATTGATATGGCCATAAAAATCTAGCAGCCGCATTCTAATGGTGTGCTTAAAATTTAACCTAAGCGAACTTTTTTGGGTGCTAAAGTATAAGCGAAGAAAATTAATATTTCCCAGATTAATATTCGAATAATCTTTTAATTGTTTTAATATAAAGCATTTTATGCAGCTGCTGAAGTAGATGAAAACTGAAAAGTCAAATCCTGGAGTTCCAATTCCTTGAGGCTATTTTCTTCCTCCAATTTGCAGTGTATAAATTTACCGTTACCACGAGAAAATAAGTCAAAACAAAAACATCGTGGTTAACTTTTAACTGAATCAATAGAACGAGCCACTAGATTTAAAAGAAATTCCTACCAAAGAATAATTTTAAAATTTAGTATAATGGAAATTTTTTAGGCACGAGGAAGGGAGGTAATTTATATATCTCGCCGAAAAATTATTAATACTTTTCTGTACCGCCAAGAATAATGACAGCTCACACGCAACGCTTAAAAGCGTCGAAAACCGATTATTTTTCGAAAACAATTTAAAGTTCGAAAACACATTAAGAATCAATGGACAGTTGGAGCCTAAAAAAAGATTCATTTGGAAGCTTTTTTTTAATGAGCTTATTTTTCTATCTACCCAATTTCTTAGCGGTGGATTTTGCTGCGCAAACTGTTACCTGCGCTATGAAATCAGTATTTATGGGAAAAAACACTTGGCATGGCACTTATATTATATTTATTATAATTTACAGTAATAGGCGGTTTTAGTAATTATCGGACCGGACTAGATGCCGGATTCTAACATAAATACCATTATTTCTTAGGTGTTTCAAAGAAATTAGTTTAACAGTTAAGATAAAAAAGATTATCATAAAAGAATGATTAAATATTGCATGACATTAATTTCAAGCTAATAACACATACGAGTTGACGGAAGAGGTCGTAAATTAGCTGTTCGTAGTAGTTTTTGGGACTGTAAGGAGTTGAATGAGCCTAAAAATTAACTATGGTTAATAGAAAATAATAAACATCACTTACATAAATAACACAAAATCAATTTAAAATCTTCATGTACTTTATTTAGAGTCGTCAGTTTGTTTCAATATTATTTATATTTTTGTGATTATGAATAAATCAAATCTATCTGACTTCGATGTTGTGTAGTATATTTAACAATAAAAAATTTAAAACTTTTAGCAAAAACGATTGAATATTAAATCAAATACCTTATTTTAACTATATTTTTTATCAAATTACTCAATTTGGAAAAAAATGCATATTTTTTAAAGACTAAAATTAACTTATTTTTAAATATGTCTTAAAAAGTAAGGAAATAAAAAGAATCTGCGTTCCAATTAGTTTTTGTTAAACACGTTATTGCATAATTTTTATTGGTCCCCTCATATTCTTATACAAACTTAAAAGGTCAGACAAATCTAATTCACCCGTAACTGCGTTTTAAACATTTAGTGTTTTTTTAATTTTAAAATATTTAATGTTTTTAATCTTTTAAATGCACCAGAAGTGCAACAAAATGACCGTAAAAAGCTTTGCAAGGTTACTACAAAAAAAGCAAATTGCACATTTTTCTTACTGTCGAGTAAATTTTAAAAAAAACATCTTACCGAAAAAGAGGCTGAGGAAGAGCAGAATATTCATTGCTCTGTAAATTTCAAAACTCATTTTTCTTTTAATTTTAAAATTTTTAACGTTTTTAATCTTTTAAATGCACCGGAAGTGCAACAAAATGACCGTAAAAAGCATTGCAAGGTGACGACAAAAAGAACACAAAAAAATAATTGTTGCACAAGTTTTTTTATTGCCTCGTAAATTGAAAAAAAAAACATCTTACCTAAAAATACACCGAAGAAGAGTAGGATATTCATTGCCGCACAGCAAAATGTGTGGATTCATCGATTTTAATTCATCTTCGCATATTCTTCGAAGGGTGTTATCCGGATGCGATTTAAATTGAGTAATTTTACTCCAAACCAGTTTCATTGCTGCGGGTAAAAAGTGAAAATTATCACTGAAAATTTTTAATAAGTTAAACGTGATTGTATTAATGTTGTTACTAACGGGTGATTATACACCTCACGCGAGTTTAAAGATTTTGTAGATTAGAACAACATGTTAAAATTTTTATTAAAATATAAATTTCTTTTAAATGATGTGATAAAAGTCTGATAACAAACCGGATGATCGTAGGAAATAAATAAAAATTTAAAATTAATTGCTTTTGAATTAAATATATTTGAATGAAAGATAAATTATAATTTTAGTAAAAAACTTTTATAAAAACTTAAAAACAAATTTAAAAGACCACCCAAGAGTTATAAAAAAATTACTTACATTTTTAAAAAATAAGACAGACAATAAACGGACAATACACCAGTACCATGCAATACAGCAGTACTTTATGTACCACATGAAACTTTTGAAAATGTATACTCGAGCATAGGTGGGCAGCCTCCTCGATTTTGGGAGGGACCCCCGAAGTTTGTGGGGGGTATCCTAAATTTTTTTTGGGGTATAACTCACATTTTAATATTTATTCAATATAAGTAAAGCGAGAATCCCAAACGAAGAATAACTTCCAGGTTTTCTTTTGTCTGCGTGATATGGTTGTGTTAACGAAAATTAATTAACGTTTTCAGAAAACATCATATATTGTTAGTTAGGTGTCTTATGGTTGAATAATATCTGGCTGACCGCAAAAATCAGAATGCAGAGATGACCAATTAAAATTTTGCGGTTATGACGTGTTTTTTTAAAAAAACAAATAAAAACGAACATTTTTTGTTTTTCCACCTTTTTTCAAAATATACAAAATTTAAACAACTTTAGCCCTTGAAAAATTTGTTTTTAGGTTTCTAATTAAGTATTTTGATTAAAATATGGGTTTTAATCTTTTTTAATAAACTGCTTTCGTTAAAAATTTTGAATGGTTTTAGTCGATTCTATGCTGAAATTATCAAAGTCAGCTAGATTTTTTTGCCTATTCGAAATAAATATTTCGAAATAAATGAAATTAAAAAAACAAACTTTTGTTTAATTATTTTAAGAAGAATATGCAAAAATATTGAAACATGCGAATTATTTAGTGATTTTGTAAATACGTCATTTTTTTTGCTTTTCCTGCCACATGAAGCCAATTTTTTTTCTCGAATATTTCCAAAGCTCTTTGTGACCAACTAAAATAATATAATGACAAAAATATTTTTATTCGTAAATCAAAATAAATTAGGCAAATAACCAAATTAAAGCAACCAAAAAATAAACTTTCTTCTGAAATATCCGTTCGTAATCGCCCAAAAGATACACGAACGAACAGCGAACAGCTTTCTTTGGTTCGCTATAGGATTTTAGAGTTCTTTGAAATTTTTACAATGAAAATTGAAAGTAAAAAAACAACAAAACGTCAGCATAGTTCACGTCAGGATTTAGAGACCCTAAATATGTGGTTGCCTTACATTACGCCGACGACAATTCGCCGACGACTATTTCGCCGATGACTTTTACGCCGATGATCATTTCACCCCTGGACTATTTGACCGATGCGACGTTTCGCCGACGCAGTTGCAAAAAATGTTTCTAATTACATAAATATAAATTTAAAACAAGAATTTTTACACGAAATTCGTAGATTATATAATTTTCTTTAGAAAACATATATTTTTAATTATTTTTAAAATATTGCACAATAAAATTAGAGTATTTAATTTTTGATCGAATCGCGATTGATAACAAAATTATGTTCCTCATATAAACAATTGTTTTTCTTTGTTTGAAAAAAGTTTAAATAAAAATTGATTAATATGAAATTTCTAAACAAGCCTTTAATATTATTTAATTTGATTCTGATTTCATGCTTTTTCTTCACTGCGACATTTCGCTGACGCGTTTTGAAAAAAAGGTATCTAGATATTTTATATATAAAAAAACACAATTGATTTAAAAGAAAAAAAGTAATTAATCATTCTTAAACACCTTTCTTTTTGTTTTTATCATTTTTTTAATATTAAAGCAAATTAAAACAAATTTTTATCAATAATTCTATTGCCGTGAGAAATTGGTTTTTGCGCAGAAGTTTGACTATTTGCTGAAGAAAAAAAAAACAAAACTAATCATTGCTGAATAATGGGTACTTTATTAATAGGATGTTCGTTTGTTTAATACGTATAATGTATTTTTTGTTTGTTATTTGAAATAAAATATTTAAATTTTGTCTATTTAAGAATTACATCAAACACATTTAAAAATACATATAAAAGTTTTCAGATCTTGTGTTCGTTTTATGACTGAAGCTTTAGGCGTGCTTAAAATTCAGGATGTTTAATATTTAGAAGTATAAATCTAATAATAATAAAACAAAAGTTCCTTTAAGAATAAATTAAAACTGAAAAAAATTCAGATGAGCATATTTCGTTAACGGCGCACCGTTAAGAAAATTCAAACGATAATTATAATATTAATTCAAACGATAATTATAATATTAATGTAGAGCTGCAATTAAAATCTATCTAATAATTGAACTTTTTTATAAATTAAGTGGACTGTAAACTAGAAAACTCATCTGAATTTTTTTGGGTTTAAAGTATTTTTGAACAGATTTTACACACATCATCTGTGGGTAAATGTTTATAGCTCAAAAAAATATAACAAAATCAAATGTTGAAATTTTTTTTTTATTTTTGATATTTATTTGCATAATATTCTCCCAATAGTCGATTTAATACTGCAATTATCGAAGTCAGCTAGATTTTATTTTCCTAAATACAAGACCACAAGTAAAAATATTTTTTTAAATGACAGTATTCATATACCTTTCGAAAAGAAACGAAACATAAAACTTAAGCGTTTGATACTTTATCGTGGTTTCTTATATTCCTCGAGTATAAATGTTTTATGTTAAAAAGTGGTGTAAAAAATGACATCATTTCTACCAAGCGGCATCAGTAATAATTCGTTAACTTTTGGTAATTAAATTTTTAGTGTAATACAATTTTTTCAGTGTTACCTTATACATCGATTAGTATTAATGAACTGGTAGCTAGCTACCTAGCATAACAAAATCTGAGGTCGACGATTCCGCCGTGAATTTGTAATTCGTTACAAAATGAATTTTACCAAATTTTCTCAGAGCCCGAAGATTGGACAATACTAAATCAATTTAAAGTATTTTGCTAAGATTTGAATTGAACATTGTTTACAGCTATATATTTTCGGCTAATCAGAAAAGGAATACATTTTGTAATATTTTAATTCAATACCAAAAAGCCGCTAAATATTTTTAAATAGATGTTTCATTAGTTTTGTAGTATTTCTAGGTTTATAAAAATTACTGTAACATGCATTTAATCTCAGAGAATTGTTTTGTGGTGGACCCCCGATCAAATTTTTGAAAGCAAAAACAACTGAATTTGCATACTGCACCTTTGTGGGAAATTATGGAATTAAATGTTATTATCACAAGTTTAACATATTTTTTATTAATAAAACTTACTAACAAATAAATAAAGAAACGAACATAAACAATAACAATTAAAATACATAAACAAATTTCGCATATAAAAATTTTAATTGAGCAATAAATTTACATATGGTTGTTTTGTTGTTTTTTTATGAAAACTGTAGCAGTAAATGAAACTATCACCAATAGTTGTTAGATTGCTTGTGTTTTTCATACTCGGAACATTTCTCCAGCATTTTCTTGTGCGTTGTGAATGTTCTGCCGGGAATGATTCGGGTTCTATTTACCCCGGATTTTCCTTCACGCATAAATTCGTGTCTAAATATAAACAGAAACAAAATGTAATAAAAGAATTGACCGTTTTCCTGAAATGACATTAGATGTGACTATTTTTTGTCGATGGTTTGATTTTGCTGTCATAATACCATTAAAAATACCATGATTAAAGTTATTGATTGATATTGTGCAGTTGGAGTAAAAAAAATTAATTTATCTACATAAGATAAAAAATTTATCTTGCGTCTTTAAAATAATATATTACTTTTAAAACTTAAAAAAAGTAAAAATCATCTTCAGTATTATGTTCATAGGGTTAATTTTCAAATGCAATTCTACTACGTAAAATAGTGTAAACTTCGTAGAATGTCTTAAAGTCGTCATAAATCAATGCCAGACCACCGGGTAAAAAACATGTCAACATTGATTTCTGTTTTAATTGATCAACCAAAAAATACCTGAACATATCGAGTACATTTTTAATAATGCGGGGAAAATTTTAAAATTTCTAATTATTACCTAATTTTGAACTGCGGCTGTTCCATATACATGCACATCATAAATGGAGAGTCTGCGAATTCCACATCTGTGATAAAATTTACCCCGGCCACAGTTGACAGCCGCAATCCAGCAGTTGAAACTTTATTACGGTTGTTATCCAGCAAATGAGCCTCGGCTTTAAGAGCTATGCTCGCGCTGAAAAAAAACGAATTTTTAGAAAGAACTCATTGGAACTGTTAACAAATTACAATGCGTACTAGCGATTTTCCTTGTTAGAACTCTGCTTTTTAGATTGAGCTTCGGAGCAACCCTCGAATTTCCAAAACTTAGCTCCGGAACTCCGACTTATTTTTGTTCTAAAGATCAATTCCATCAGGGTCATATTATGATGTGGTGAAATAACCACTCGTTCTTCGGAAAATATCACATGCACGGATACACGTAATGTAATTTAATAATTATTGGTTACATTACCACTGACTATTTATTTTTTATTTTTATTTGCTTGCGCGTTTATTATTTATTTCTTCTTGACTGAGAGCGGTACGCTCTTATTTTTTGCCTGGAAGACGTAAGCTTCTATTACATGAATCATTAAAAAGTAACACAACAAATTAATTATTGTCACATAACCTATTTTTTTTTCAAAATTCATTAAAAGCAATAAAACAAACCTTCTAAAAATGGGGATAGAATAACTTAAAACATTTTAAAGTTTAATTAAGCTCAAAATCATTCATTAGCGGGACGGAGCTTCAAAGCTTCATCCCTTTTTAATGGCCGAGCTCCGGAGCATGAAACTGAAAGGTGGGAATTTTCCTTCCAATGGTACTAATCTTCCTTCCTTCCTTTAAATTTATATCTGGATGACCTTATAAAAGTGCGTGAACGACATAAGATAACACTTCATGTATAAACCGAGTTCCAGTGCAAGGTGCCTAAACTATCCAGTCTGCGAGAAAACAATCCGAACTATACATTTTTTTATATATTTTAAGGTGTATTTTTCATAAATAATATGAACTAAATACATGTTCACGTGATAAAGAAAACACACAGCACAAAATGTTTGGGTAGCTTCTAGACAATTTATGCAGACAGCGAGAATCTCTTATACTGACCTTTGTGTTGTATTAACGACAACAGACACAATGCGCTAATGTCCGTTGAGGGAAACCTCAGTTTCTTTGTTTTATAAAGAATATTATAACACAAGAGAATGTTCGATAGCACACCAAATTTAATGCTAAACAAAATTTTGCTGGAAAAGTCGTACTTGCGAAAGCTGTCTTTATTTTGTTGTGCGAAAAAAGCAATATTGAGTGCAATGAATACTAACACTGTGTTAAAAATTGCTGTGCGGAAAAACTAGCAAAAATGACGGGTTTTGGCGACCAGAAGTAGCTTTTTTCGAGAAACATTTTCAAGCAGAAGCAGCTCCTAGAAACATGAAACGTGATCTCTTAAACATCTATCGAGCATCCGTAGAGAATCTTATCACAGGCACCATAGGTGAGAACGGTCCAGGAAGCTAGGGGCGGGTGGTTACCCCGGGCAAATCCAATTTTAAATTCTAGAAGGTGGGTCCCAGGGGGGTCCGGACCTTTCCTAGCTTTTTAGGGGGGTCGACCTGGGGTGCGAAATTTTGAAATCTAGAGGGGGTCAGGTGGGGTCCGGTGTCTAAAGCAAAACAGTTTTAAACCATAATAACTTTAATAATTGTTCTTTTTATAGGATAATACTACATTTTATTGAATAAAAAGTGATATTCTGGTGTAAAAAGGGTGTAAAAACATGAATATGTGTTAAAAATTCATGTTTTTGGAAGAAAATTTAATATAAAAAAAGTACCCAAAATTTTTTGAAAAATAATCTTATGCACTAAAAAAAGTACCCAAAATTTTTTTAAAAATTATCTTATGCACTAAAGTAGTTTTTAATCCAACAAATAAAAGTAAAAATAAACATTTTGCAATATTCATAACTGAAATTTTCTTAATAAAACTATATTTATTTTCAAAACCACAGGGCTAATGTTTCAGATGTTTTAAAAATACAATGATGATTATTAAAAGACAAATAAATTTCTTTCTTTCTTTCTTTTAGTTTTTGAAGAACTGCTTAAAAAAACAGTTTTTGAATTAAAAATCAAAAACGTTAAAACAGCAATTCATGTATGTGACGCTTAAAAATAATTTTAAAATTGTTTATCGTCAAGCAACCGTTAAAACGGGGTCAAAAATGGCAATTGTTGTAACACACGTATCGCTTAGTTTGGCCTGATGCGATTCGCTTTCTGCTGTGCATATTTCTTATATTTGCAATAAATTTATTTGTAAAGTTTTCTTTAAAGTGCTATCTAAGAATTACATTACGTGTAGCAAATTTAAAAAAACAGAACAGATTAATTTTGTAAATCCCGAAATTTTCACACTACTTATTTTTTAATTAAAAAAATAAAGGCCCCTGGCTGAACTCGTAAAAATGATAAAAACGGAGATACGAGAAGACATTTAAAATTGTGCAATTATAACTAAAAACGCAGAATTGTTTTCAAAGCTCACTTTTTCAAAAAATTTACAAAAATAATTTAATTTTAGTCGTGAAAAAAATTGACATTTTTCTTCTAAAATGACTAACGTAACAAAAATTTAAAAAATAAGGTATATTTTATAATAAATTTTTAATATAAGATTTCTTTCAGAATTTGAAATTGCTTCGTTGTTAAAATTTTATTGATGGTATATCATCGACATAGGGCCACTGCCTTTAGTTGTCTGAATTGGTTTTGGTTGAAGCATATTCTGTGTTGAGGACATGGTATATCTATTCCCAATGAAATAAAGCGAAACATAAAGGATTGCAAATCAATTTCATATTTAATTTGCGTATCTTCTTCTGTTTGACCAGTTGTGTTTGAGCTTTTCCAAAACATCTGTGATGTGCAAATACAAATGCTGCTGCTTTCTGGTCAGTGGCCATTTAAAACGGTATCATATACCAAAAATGAGGATTATAGTAATGTGTTTATAACGCCTTAATGACGTTTTTTAAAAAAAATTTAATTTAAGAACGCAGAATTTTTTTAATTCCACCTTTTCACAAAATATACAAAAATAAACCAACTTTATTCCATAAAAAAATTTGCATTTGGGTTTTAAATTAAGTAATTTGATAAATAAGTATTAAAATACAAGTTTTGATCTTTATTATTAAACCGCTTTCGTTAAAAATTTTGAATGGTTTTGTTGTTAAATAGTCGATTCAATACTGCAATTATCGAAGTCAGCTAGATTTTATTTTCCTAAATACAAGACCACAGGTAAAAATATTTTTTTTAAATGACAGTATTCATATACCTTTCGAAAGTAAACGAAACATAAAACTTAAGCGTTTGATACTTTTTCGTGGTTTCTATAAAGTATTATATGTATATTCTTCGAGTATAAATGTTTTATGTTAAAAAGTGGTGTAAAAAATGACATCATTTCTATCAAGCGGCATCAGTAATAATTCGTTAACTTTTGGTAATTAAATTTTTAGTGTAATACAATTTTTTTTCAGTGTTACCTTATACATCGATTAGTATTAATGAACTAATTCGTTACAAAATCAATTTTACCCAATTTTCTCAGAGCCCGAAAATTGGACAATACTAAATCAATTTAAAGTATTTTGCTAAGATTTGAATTGAACATTGTTTACAGCTATATGTTTTCGGCTAATCAAAAATGAAATACATTTTGTAATATTTTAATTCAATACAAAAAAGCCGCTAAATATTTTTAAATAGATGTTTTATTATTTGTTTTGTAGTATTTCTAGGTTTATAAAAATTACTGTAACATGCATTTAATCTGAGAGAATTGTTTTGTGGTGGGACCCCCGGTCAAATTTCTGAAAGCAAAAACAACTGAATTTGCATACTGCACTTTTGTGTGAAATTATTGAAATAAATGTTATTATCACAAGTTAAACATATTTTTTATTAATAAAACTTATTAACAAATAAATAAAGAAACGAACATAAACAATAACAATTAAAATACATAAACAAATTTCGCATATAAAAATTTTAATTGAGCAATAAATTTACATATGGTTGTTTTGTTTTTTTATGAAAACTGTAGCAGTAAAGGAAATTATCACCAATAGTTGTTAGATTGCTTGTGTTTTTCATACTCGGAACATTTCTCCAGCATTTTCTTGTGCGTTGTGAATGTTCTGCCGGGAATGATTCGGGTTCTATTTACCCCGGATTTTCCTTCACGCATAAATTCGTGTCTAAATATAAACAGAAACAAAATGTAATAAAAGAATTGACCGTTTTCCTGAAATGACATTAGATGTGACTATTTTTTTGTCGATGGTTTGATTTTGCCGTTATGATACTATTAAATATTATTATGATGATTAAAATTATTGATTGATAGTGCAGTTGGAGTAAAAAAATTAATTTATCTACATAAGATAAAAAAATTTTCTTGCGTCTTTAAAATCAGGGAAGAGCGCGGAGCGCTCTTTCCCTTATATTAAATGGGTTAAGTCACTGCGCGGTTAACCGTTGTGGATGGCGTCATCGAAAATCAACAAAACCTTTAATAGTTTTTTAGCCAATTAAAAATCTAAACATTTTACATAACTAAAATATTACCCATATTTTTCTGATATTAAAAACTTAAAAACTTTTGCTAAACATACCTGAATTTCATACTAATAAGCTTAATTTGCTTAACTTTTTTCTTCTTTTT